>JASANE010018682.1:0-10832 GCA_030248225.1 Trileptium ribeirensis | reverse complement strand
TTTCAGAGTGACTCTGGAAAAAAGTAGTAGCGCTCAAAATATCCGTTATTCGACAGAGCAGAAAACACCTTTGCTTAGGCCGAAGTAATTTTTATAATCTCCTTCCATAAGTCGGAACTAGTTTATTTTGTCGTTGTCAGCTGTAATACTGATGTATTCCTAACGTACACCCAGGATACCCGATTATTCCACCAGCTGTATAAAACAAGCGGATTTGTGTGGTCACACTTTGTAGTTGGAACTGTGTGCCGTCCAGTACAAATTCGAGATCAAAATGTAAATGTCACTCAACCTCATAAGAGCTAACTAAGTAAAATCTGTTTAGCTCATAATGTGACAATACACGTATTATATTGCCGCCAACGTCACCTATAAACCGGAATGAAAAGATGACTGAAAACCAAATGACGTAGGTATTCTTTCAAATTAATGGTATGCCGGTTATGATAAAAATAAGTGCTAATCCGGAGAACTAATCACTTACGTATTTAACAGTTTATATTTTTGTTCATACAGAAGTAGATGTTTTTACCGTTTACTTAATATTTAACACAGTTACAGAAACAAATTTTCCTTAATATTAGCCGTAAGTCTTTACCTTTTACTAAACTTTCAACCCGCGTTTCCGGGCAGTTACGACCCATTAATTTCTTCACACTCTTTTGAGCCAAATCGATACGATTATTTTTCACCCAGTATCCTGGGCTCTCTGGCAGTAGTATAACGCCGAATATTCCGGCTATACCAAAGACAGCTGTGATACCAAAGAGAAGAAATAATCTTTTTTCGTTGCCAAAAACTTGTTGCAGACCCAAGATTTGCGACAGTAGATTTCCTAAAGCGATCACAACCGGAAGGACGGCATAAAATAGACCACGTAGTTCTGGCGGAGCACATTCCGCAACATATATCGGGCACAGCGCATTATTTATACCACCGCCTAAAACGATACAAACCGTAATGAGTACATCGTCATTATGACACAACGCTATTTCCAGACATTTAGATAACTTTACCAATCAGTTAACTGCTCACTAATTTTGTAACCAAAAGGGTAGCCGCCAGCAAATATTTCTATAGTCTTCATCTGTCGTGATAATACCTACGCTGGGCGACAAAGCATCTAAACATTCGTCTTATATTTATAGTGATAGAAACTTTTTGCACTAGTGAAGATATTTAAACTGAATCGGTTAGTGTTTTATAAAAACAGTATCAGCATTGTTTTTGTAATGATGCCGCCATCCTGTTTTCTCGCTTGAAGACTCTTGTGTAGTATTTTGTTTGAGCGGTTGTCTCTTTTTCGTCTTGAGAGTCATACCTTGAAAGTACTTTGCAACCATACCCAGTTGACATTACTCTGGTTAGAGGTAACAATTTCGGACCGCGGTTTGTGCGGGACGGGCTGACACCTGAATACGAACGGCCCGGGACGAAATGTTACAGATCCGGGCCGGGCTTGGCAGTGGTGCAGCTTCTGAAGTTTGCAGGTGATGTGAAAAATTTTGGGGGATGCAATATATTAGGGAGTACTTAACTTGAGATTTTGAACATAGGGTCCCTATACCGTGGAGTATGGCTCCGTGACTGCCAGATGTACGGGTGGTCGCATCCCCTTATCCCCACAGGATCTGCACCTATGGGGTAGGGCCGTCCTAGATTTCAGACGAGCCGGGTTGGACTTAAAAATTTTGGCTCTTTCTCACGTCAGTGAAATGATTAGTACATGGTTCGATAATTTTCGGGTTCCCTTTAAAAATTTCTTGTCGGGCTCGTTTAATTTATGCGTTTTTATCTTTATATAGCTTGTATCTCTTATATTTAGATTGCTTACACCAGATTACAAACGGGCTGGGCCGGACAGGCACAAATTTTGTTGCTCCGTACTGTGCTTACCTCGATTTATGACCAACCGGGCGGGGCTGAAATTTTGCAGCGCCGGGCCGGCTTGACCTCGATTTCGGACGGGCCGAGCCGAAAAATTTCGACTCGTTCTCACCACTGCTGTCTGTTCTAAATCTCACGATTGCATTTGGTTAGCTCTACAAAATTACGGATAAGGCAGCACGTTGCGCTACACCTATAGCTCTTAACTTTGTAGTTGAGCTCGATCGTTGTATTTTAAAGATCGTTCTATAATTTTGTTAATGTTCGTCGTTCGCAAAATGTTCGGTGCTTGTCTCGAAATAGGGATGAGAAGCGCTCGTACGTTACAACGACTTCCTGGTTTGTTATATTTCAGTGCATTACAGGGGAATTATGTCAAAACAATGATTTTCAGCCCATACATGCCCCGCGTCGTTGTGTTAGTCTTAGGTTTTCGGCCGCAACTGAAATGACATAGTAGTGTTTGTTTGAAACCATTGTTTGCACTGCTGATTTTTGCTCGAAGCCATGTCATTATATGTATTCTTTGTAATTGCTTATCTGCACGTGTATCTATGTTTGGTTTCGTTATGTAAACCGTGGTTTCGGGTCGGGGGGTTAGTTATGCTTACTGACTTAACTACCGGTCCAATGGTCGCATTACTGTTTTTGAAGCATTCTCATATCGTTTGTGATATCCACTTTGTGTGGCAAAGAAACCTATTGCAAGAAAGCTGTAATATTTTATTTAAAATGCCAACTTAATTTACTTCCTTCTTTTGACAGTAACTTTTCGACACCGATCGAACACAAATGTTGCATTATCATCTCAGCATCTCCGTTGATTTAATGAGATCAAAGTCGTACCAAAATTTAACTTTGTACTGGTAATATCAGCTATAATATTATCAACGTTCAAAAATTTTCGCTAATTGCGTTTTACTGCTATGCTTGAATATGACAAAACCATCGTAAAAATTCTACGTTCGGTACTTATGCTGCAAATTTTAACTATCAGTTTGTCAGTGGTTCGATCCTTATTACTTTTCATGTATGTAATTATTTAGTCACCTTTTCCTATTCGGTGGGTGGACTTGGCCTTTCATATTCGCTTAACTGTAAATAATTTTAATATAAATAGACACGCGAACGTTGTTCTAGCAGTTCGCTATGGTGCAATTTCAGTTTAAATCAGTCATGTGTTCCTACCAAGTAGTGATCACAGTGTTTTGTTGTATCCAATTGGTATTCATTTCATTGGCTTTTGGCTTCTGACAGCAGTACAATATTGTACCGACTTATGGTAACAGTAGCTATGCTTGCGTAGAGTTTAGTTTTTTCTAGGCGCAGATTACCGCGCAAATTTGGAATTTTAATTGGTACTGTTCGTTCTAAGAGCCTAGTGTTATGCCAGTATTTTGCACCGTAACTGGCCGTACTATATTCCCGAGTCACACCCTACTGCGATATTGTGACTAGTTAATTCTTTTTTCTTGTTTCAATTCTTGTGTCTAATTCGGGTAAGCGAATTTCTAGCTTATTTGTTGTAGAAATTTCAGGGTGTCTAACGATTATAACCTATCGTGGTTCACTGTCGTCATCATTACTTTTGCATAAAATAACCAGGTTACAGATCATTGTACGATGTATGGCCTACATATTTTTTGAAAAGACGGTACACTTATCCTAAGATTTTGGGTCGGAAAAGTCCTAACGCGGGAAGCCGCAGTTTTTTGAACTACGTAAATTTAGGCAGATAAGTGTTTTTGCACTGAGTTGGGTGGGTGATGTAGCTTTTCTCCTGGAAGTCGAAGCGGGGCGCGACCCTGGACCAGAATCGTACAGAATATCAACACATTTATCATGATCGTTTCGTATAACAATTTATTTTATAACGTTTGTATGATTATACGTATTTGTGTTTATAAATAAAACGTTTGACGTTGTACATAAGTGAAAGTGAAAGAATTGTTAATAAAGAATTTCATTCTTCATAAGTGAACCAAGAAATAATTGTCTTAGCAGTGTTTCAATTCCACGCCTGGGCGATAAAATCAGACTTTTAGCAATTCTGAAAGTCTGTGGATTTACCCTTCAAGATATTGCTCGCACGGGCAGGCAACTTTACCGTAGAAATTTCCGCTTCTTACCAAATAGTTGGGCTAAAAACCATTTATGATCAAGCCGAGGTACCGAGAGTAGCCTGTTCCTGCGAGGGAGTTTGCAAACTTTTAGGGAGTTTAGCCCGTCAACGGGAGAAGCCTTCGTTCAGGTAAGGGTTGTGGTCAGCCGGTGGGCGGCGGGCGGCTTCGGAGCCTACAAGTTCGGCGCCTGCGCTGCCGCTATGATTGGCTGGACGACCTGACAGGGAGCGGTGGGAGCTCCACGTGAGAGGTGGGGTCCTAGCCACAGGGGACAACTGCCTACTCCGGGGCATGTATGACTAAGTCCTGACCAGCCAAAAAATATGGAAAACAGTCCCGTAGGATAAACGAACCGGACTGACTGATGCTCTTTTCTCTTGTTTACTAGGATTTAAGCTTGTGCGCTTCATGGGCGGAAGCAACACTTTCGACCAGTTTATATTCATAACCCATTTTTTGCCTGTCTAGTCGGGCGAAGACCGCACAAAGCTGGAGTATCAAACGCAAAAACCCACGTCGCAATAGTACAATCAGGGTAGTGCCTAGCTAGTATCTCACGCAAAATAGTACCATAACGCACACATCAGGGCCATGCCATTTCGTTATGGTATTTGCGATAAATAACATGAAAATATCTGTTGGCTCTGCATCATGGCCGGTCATTCCACTGATACGATTCATTAACGCACCGGGAACCAAGTATCAAGCGGCACGACACCCATGGTCCTAAAGACCCGCCGACTGATGAGACCGGCCTCAAAATAGCGCACTTAATAGCAACACAGTAAAACTCATCGACATTTTCTTCGATACCCACACACGTCTATTGCATTAAATATTATCCATATGTGATTTGCACAACACCGCAACTGAATGTCGCAGAACGTGATTAATGGTTCTGCACTGCATTTCCGTTAGCTGAAAACGACTTTCACACATCAATATACAAATTTTTCAAATACACATATTCTATTGTGCGCATTCTGGGCGTTGGGCGTAAGGGGGTTGAGAATTCTGCACTACCGGGTTGGAACGTAAGGTATACACATCAGGAGTAGACCAGCTCATGCCAGTATACACGCACGCAAGCCAGCAAGCCTATCCACCTAAACAATGGGTATGAGGTGGGCGGCCTCTCTTTTCCCAACCTGAGTACGTCTGCCCAAATTGCGTAAGATGGGTAAGTGCGCTGTTAAGTACAAGCCTTTCTGGAGCCTCCTGTCCACACGCCTTTTACAATATTATATTAATGCAAATATATCCAGTATGTGTTCGGCACCCAGCGCCAAACCATCATTCGTCTGAAACTCTAATAGAAAATCTTTGATGCCCGGTATAGTATATGTATAGCCAAAATTTCTCCCTCCGCGTCTCAACTAGATTGAAAAATGCCTCGGTGTGGCAAACAAGTGATCTACCTTAAAGGTCTACCCCCCACCCGTTTCCGCCGAGCTATATCCGCCACTGATATATTTCATATTGCATAGTGTAGAAGTTAGAGTTTCATTAATTTTTCTTTTTAACATCAGAGAAACGGGTTTTTTGTTTTGGCCTCCGACCCGAATTTGATCAATTTTGACGATACAAAGTTGAATTGGTTCCAATCGATTCAACTGGATGAAGCGATTCGGAAAATGCTCATGTGATCCACATGCATGACAATTTTTTCCATTTTTTGAGTTACCAATGTTGTTGCGTACATTTCAATAAACTACACACCATTAGATTTCTCACATCAAGTCGAGTCGAACGGTACACAACATGACCAGATGCCGTAGCATAAATCTTTGGCTTCCCAAGTGGAGAACCATTGGGACCTCAAAAATATAAAAAAATTTTGTATGACATGTGAGTAGATTGAGTATTTTTTGAATCACCTTATCGAGCTGAATCGATTGGTACCAAAATCAGCTATTTCAAAATTGACCAAATTCAGGCTGAGGAGGAAGGCTAAAAGAAAAAACCCACAAAAATTAGGAGAATAATATCGCAAATGTCATGCATGCCCAGGGCCGAGGCCCTAGGGATAGCCGAGTTTTAGGGGAGCTGTCGGCCTTCGGCGTCCGAGGGGAAGCAGGCGATCTGTCATGGGAATAATCATCCTCAACCCTCATGAGCATGCGTGACAAAAATATTTCTTTATAGTATATATTTTAGCTGTTTCTCTTCTGATAGACAATTCTTTAATCGGTTCGAACTCCCAAAGCAAGGACCACAAATTTTTATCAGGGTCACCGCTTGTTGGAAACGTGTATTTTTTCTATTCGTCTATTTTTTCCAAACGAAAATTTGTTTATGTAAAGATACATTCTATCTAGTATCACAACATGTAAAACACCTGAAATGCTGCATACATGTCTTCATTCTGAGTTTTATAACACAGTATATAATGTATTTTAATTTATATAACCATATTAATAAGATTATCACAATTATAGTATATAAAAACAGAACATGTTATTTACTGACGCACCAATACCATGAAATATTCGTCCAAAGAGCAATAGTCCAACGCTATTTATTAACATTGCAGCTGCCATTATGCATGCACCAATAGCATAAATCGGGGCCACTACCACAGACAATGTTCGCAGTGGACCAAATCTGTCTCCAAGATAAGATCCTGCTAATGCGCCAACAATGCTTCCCATTGAATTGCCTGAAATTTCGTATGATCACAAGGCGAAATTCAGAAATTCAAAACAAAGTTTTAACAATTTTTTTCAAAATGCAATAATAGCATGCATTATAAAGGTTATGCGTTTATTTAGAGTTTTCAGAAACATATCTATCCCTCATTAGCATTTTACTAAGACTCTACTTACAAACCTGGTCCATGACAAGAGATATCCTTTGCACTATTCCTATAGCAGCGCTTGTTCTAATTCTTAGTTGATAAAGACTCCGTCAAGTACAGTTTTGTTTTGAACTGAATGGATTACGCGATGATGACGATGCGAGGTGGTAGCAGATGGTATTAATTTCAATGTCATAAGAGTGCAGATATTAGGATGACTGGAAGCCGGGGACGTGATAATTATTCAAATGGGAAATTTATAGCACAGGACGTGAAGCAAGCAAAAATATGCCAAAATCTTGTTTGGTCTTTTAGCGCAAGAATGACATTTAGGTTTTAGGAAACCTGTAGTTTGTGACTCGAATGCCACGACTTTTACAAAAACAACATTCACAGCAGAAAGGTAACGTAATAAAATGTGTCTTTGCTGTTGGTGTATATACAGTACTTTGTGGCCAGGAACTTTCTGCAGATATTGGCGTCGAAATTTTAATAGTATAAATCGTTATCTATAGTATAAACTTCGCATTAATTAAGGTATAAACTCTAAAGTGGTGCGCGATTTTTAGAACAAAATAATAATCCATGGGAAACTTTTCTAGAAAAATGTAGTTCTAGAGACTATAGTTCTCTAGACTCGTATGCAAGGGCGTCGCAAGACAAGGGTTACTGGGGATGCCCCCTCCTTGTTTTTACTGAGCAACGTGGAAAACATTGATGAGTTTAGAATAAAGTGAGTTTCCATAACCGAACCCCTTCTTTTTTTGCCCCTTTGCGTTTGAAGAGCTTGAGACAGCCTTGATATAGGTGCCAGAGGTTCCTCGGCTTAGGGGTTATAGGGTTCCGCGGACGTGTGATCCGTGGTGTGATAAGTCATAGAGGGCAAATTTTTTAATTTTTAGGAACTCATAATTTTCTTTAATCTTGTTAAAATGTTGTTCATTTTTTGCTAATTTTCACTAATTTTTACAACAAAACTTTCCTAAATTTTGCCAAATTTAGCAAAATATTCTGCAAGCTTCAGCGCGTAGAGGTGCGGAACCTTCGGGGAGGGGGGACAAATGTGGCTTGGCGTGGTATCAGAGTCTTAGAGTTTAACCTTCCCTGAACCCACTATTCGCACCTATGTGTCTAGTTCAATTTTTGTCTATGTTAAAGCTGAAACTCCACGCCATCTATCTACAGGAACTTTCATACGTTTCTGCACCATAAATATATAGAAGTCTTGTAGCCATCACAATATTTTTGTGTTCACTGTATGTAGCTTAAGCGCCAGGACCTACTATTAAATAAAAATTTGTCTTTTCTGCGTTTGATTTTCCAGACAACAAGGTACACATTTCACAATACTCAGTAATTCGCCTTCGTAGGCGCCTTTGCTATACTGTCTAACTACCTACAAACAATTTGTTCGTTTTACCAGCTGTGATTGATGCTGTCAACAGCGTTATGCTACGTTCCGAGGTACCAGCGAGATTCGATCGAATAAATTTTTCAAGCACGGGTTGAACCGTATTAGTAGCCAAAGCTTGGAATCCACTGGGAAGCGCATATACGAAACACACGGCAATTACAATTACGCCAACATGCAGCGTACTTTCCATTGTCATCCTTCTGTTGTCGTTGGAATACAAGATTGATATTTTAAACAAAATAAAAATTCCAGTTGTATATACACGTTTATTGATGATAATATTACTAACCATACAGGGGACAGCTCTGAAGTCGGAGCAGGATAATGGGTGCTTCTGGGGGGTCGTCCGGTGGGGATAAATTTTCAAATGTTTTAGGACCCAAAATTGGTCAAAATTTTCCCTCTCGTTTTACCATTTTTCCCTCGATTATTACCAATTTTCCCTCAACTTTTTGGCAATTTCATCGGTTTATTTCCGGTATCTCCTCCAGCCCGAAATTGATCAATTTTGAAAATACAGAGCCAATTTTGGTATCAGTCGATTTCGCTTGATGAGGCGGTTTAGAAACTGCTCTCACTGTACTCACATCACTGAAATTTTTTTGCTTTTTAAGGTCCCTGTAGTCCCCCCTCGGGAACCCAAAATTTTTTTCTTCGGAATATGGTCATGTTGGACACCGTTCGAATTGGCTTGATAAAAGGCTTAAATTTGGCTTAAATTGGCTTAAATTTATTGGTGTATAGTTTGTTGAAATTTACGCCACCGTTAAAAAGTTATGAAAGTTATGATGGCCCAAGTCACCCTGAGAGGCGAAAATAAAATGCAGGCCATGCCGTTCTCAATATACCAAACCTAAGCCATAGTCTTAACGTAAGCTAAGGTCATTATATAAGACATATACTAACCCAAAGTCTAAGACAGGGACTTGAGTCTCCCGCTCTAAGCTGTTCTTTTTTCTAACGTCATAATGTACCTCCCTTCAGGGTGACTTGGGCCCTCATAACTTTCTAACGGCGTGGATTTCAATAAACTACACATCAATAGATTTCCCTCATCAAGCTGAGTCGAACGGTGCCAACATGACCATATTCTGCCGAAAAAAATTTTTGTGTTCCCGAGAGGGGACCTATGGGACCTCAAAAGATCAAAAAAAATCATGAATCTTTAAAATTGACCAAATTCGGGCTGGGGAGGATAACGGAAAAGAACCACAATATGTCTTAGACACACAAAACTTATTCTCTTGAAATTTCTGAGCACACAGTTTTTTATATTTCCTAAAGCTATAGGGGTGGCCAAGACATACTTCCTGCCATTGCTTGGCTTGGTAGGTGTATTTTTCTGTCATTTTTGCACGAATGAAATGATTATAGGGCTATAGGGACGGCCAAGATATACTTTCTGCCATTGCTTGGTATGTGTATTTTTCTGTCATTTTTGCACGAATGAAATGATTATAGGGCTATGGGGATGGCCAAGATATACTTCCTGCCACTGCTTGGTAGGTGTATTTTTCTGTCATTTTTGCACGAATGAAATGATTATAGGGCTATAGGGACGGCCAAGATATACTTCCTGCCATTGCTTGGTAGGTGTATTTTTCTGTCATTTTTGCAGGAATGAAATGATTATAGGGCTATGGGGATGGCCAAGATATACTTCCTGCCATTGCTTGGTAGGTGTATTTTTCTGTCATTTTTGCACGACTGAAATTATTATAGGGCTATAGGATGGCTAAAATATACTTCCTGCCATTGCTTGGTAGGTGTATTTTTCTGTCATTTTTGCACGAATGAAATGATTATAGGGCTATAGGGATGGCCAAGATATACTTCCTGCCATTGCTTGGTAGGTGTATTTTTTTGTCATTTTTGTGCGAATGAAATGATTATAGGGCTATAGGGATGGCCAAGATATACTTCCTGCCATTGCTTGGTTGGTGTATTTTTCTGTCATTTTTGCACGAATGAAATGATTATAGGGCTATAGGGACGGCCAAGATATACTTCCTGCCATTGCTTGGTAGGTGTATTTTTCTGTCATTTTTGCACGAATGAAATGATTATAGGGCTATAGGGATGGCTAAGATATACTTCCTGCCATTGCTTAGTAGGTGTATTTTTCTGTCATTTTTGCACGAATGAAATGATTATAGGGCTATGGGGATGGCCAAGATATACTTCCTGCCATTGCTTGGTAGGTGTATTTTTCTTTCATTTTTGCACGAATGAAATTATTATAGGGCTATAGGGATGGCTAAGATATACTTACTGCCATTGCTTGGTAGGTGTATTTTTCTGTCATTTTTGCACCAATGAAATGATTATAGGGCTATGGGGATGGCCAAGATATACTTCCTACCATTGCTTGGTTGGTGTATTTTTCTGTCATTTTTGCACGAATGAAATGATTATAGGGCTATGGGGATGGCCAAGATATACTTCCTGCCATTGCTTGGTAGGTGTATTTTTCTGTCATTTTTGCACGATTGAAATGATTATAGGGCTATGGGGATGGCCAAGATATACTTCCTGCCACTGCTTGGTAGGTGTATTTTTCTGTCATTTTTGCACAAATGAAATGATTATAGGGCTATAGGGACGGCCAAGA
>JASANE010018681.1:0-17254 GCA_030248225.1 Trileptium ribeirensis | reverse complement strand
TTGCCCAGCAACGCTTCTCACACTGGGAATATAAAACCAGTCGTTATATTGCACGGCTGGTGGCAAAAAGACTTGTATTATGCAACATATTCAGATTCAAGTGGCCAAAAGTGGACCACTTTATCATCGAAACAGAGAATACGGATAATTATCATTATAAAAATAATTAAAAGAGCCAAGAACCAATACCACCAATAGCAACAGAAATATTTTATTGCGGCAATGGAAAGGCAGTGTCAATAGAAGTATTGGCTATCGGATGTTTATCCAGCAAAAAATGGTATCCTTAAAGATTGTTAATACCATGGACTCCTACTCAAAATTTTGGAACTACATACAAGTGCAAAAACAACAGGCAAAAATCATATGCTATATAGCTATGATTCCAAACAAGTGAAAGCGAATCGGCATAAATGGCAATGATTTGCAAGGAAATATAACAGAGGACTCAGCAACAATTAAAAAAATGTCATCTTGTGGAGACTTCTTAAAATACCAAAATGAGGGAAACACAGTGAACCAGAAAGCAAAAGTAGATCTTATCCAGCCAGTTTCTTACAAAGATTTAAAAATTTTGCGCAATCTTACACAGAACATATTTGTGAACAAGATTAAGTATCAAACCCAACACCGAGTGGAAAAATAGATGTTCTCAAAATATACTTAAAAAGGATTGAACAATGATGGACGAAATTTCACGCATAGAAAGAAATTGTTGCACAATGCGATTACTGTATACCAAGGACGAGATATGGCGAGAAGCACATGCAATAAAACTGTGCCACCAAACATTGTCGCGATGCAACGTTATTATTATTCCGAGTTGAGAGCCGCGACGGGGCCCCCGTCGACAACAAAATTGCACACAATGTGAGCAAAGCGAAGTTTAAGCCTTATCGAAAAAGTCATAAGGGAATATCCTTGGGGAACATAGAGCACTAACTAGACGAGATTTGATCCCTCAAGACCTCAAAAAACGATTCGAGGAACAACAAAGCAGGATCACGATGAGAAGAATTCGATTGTATACAATTCACAAAATACAAGATTTGAGAATGTTCAAAAGTAACATTATGAGATGCGAATGGAATTGAACAATCAGCAAGAAATTTCTCGATTTCGTAACGAATTTTTCTAAATACCAAAGTAGTCGAAAACGAAACGGAGGAACAAATTTTTAAATTTTTAAAGATTTTTAAAAATTAATTTTGGAGAGCTTTTATAGGTCGAGGAAGCAAAAGAAAGACGGGGGGTCAATAAAACGAATGGAATTTGAAAGACTTTGAGTCATCGTCTGAAATTCCGGTCGTAGATTTGTTACTGAATTCTTTCGGTTTTCTTTAGTCTTATGCTCGATTCAAATGACATTTGAATCGGTTTTTTTGTTGATTATTGTTACAAAGGTTCTTTTGGACTCGGTACTCCCACTTTGCAAATTGTGTTCTCGCGCGCCTCATATCTCGGCTTCGGTTTGTACAACGATTTTTTCTTTTGTCCATTTGGTTCGATCCTTCGTTCGGTCATTCCGTCCGTTTTATCGTCGGCTCATCTCGTCGATTTTCTTTTTTATTTCCATGTTATCGATGATTATTATCGGGGTCTCGGCATGAGTCCGAAACGAGGAGGGACCCGGCCTGGGCGAGACCCGCGTCACTTCACTTTTCACAAAAATGCGAGAGGCAACAAGGACTCTCGTCGGGCCCGTCTTTTCCTCCACCTGGGAAGTTTCCTATGCGCCCATCTTTGCCGTACTGATTGTTCGATTATTTTCGTGATACCCGATTGTATTGTCGATTTCGTCCAGTCACCTATTGTCGATTTAGGTTCCTTTTTGTTTATCTCGCTTGTTGATTTAGAATTCTTTTGATCACCGATTCTAAATTCGAGTTCACCTATTATTACCTGATTGATTTCCTCGTTCCCCTTTCCTTGTAAAGTTCGCTTCTCCGTCATTGAATCATCGTTATTTCGGTTCGCTTTCGTTTTTTTGGCGCTGCGATTTTCTGATATCATCACTTAACCACTACATGTAGAATATGTTCTGCGTTCGGTGCATATTTTTGCACGCCTGGACAATACCACAGAGCTTCTCTCAGGATCATTTTCCATGGCCTAGTGTGGGTGAAACCACAGTTTATCGATTCGGCACCCATTTGATAACCAGTCTGTCTCGTCTTATCTTCTTTCCATAACCCTTTTTGCGTTTAACGACAACAGTCTCCCGCAGCAGTGGAACTTTGGCGCCAATTCTCTCTCCAACACGCCGAATTTTGATTTTTCGAACCTGCGTAGCTCTTCCAGATCATCTCATCCTGCATCCAAAATGTTCGAATCCTCGCGGCAGTTGTATCATTATCTCGGGGCGTTGAGTTGTGTTACCGACTTTCACTGTATCATCACCGCGTCGAGTCGCGCTACCGACTTTCACCTATAAATGTTCGGCAACTTGACCTCGACCACGCTTAAAATTTTCCAAATTCTGGGTGATACAGAATATACTGTAAGGAAAACCATTCGATGACTTGCATCGGGTTTTCTTCATTAACACGACAATCTACGTAGTTGGAACATTTTTTTCTTTGCCGTTTCCGATAGAAAGAGCGTTTATACTGTTTTGCGCAAAGAATAAGTTTCCGTACTTGTTCCGATGCACCACCGCTAATCTATCGATCAATCGTGGTGCTTATCCTTCATCTGTAGTTGCCGTTATTCCATATCGGGTTTTCCACGGATATCGGTAGCGGCCATGCAGTAAAAGAAAAAGAATGGGGTTTGGCCCGGGGCTACTGTATGCACAAAGGTTCGAATAAATATTTTCCGATTTGTCAGGAATTGTCAGATGCACCAATTTGAGTGTTTGGGTCCCACCATATTTGCTCGGCGACCACACGATGGGGCCTAGTACACTTTCTTTGTTCCATCTTGTGCCAATTCTCGGCACTTTTTTTTTCGGCAAAATTATGCTAGGGCAATTCCATGTCGACACACTATTCTTTCGATAAATAATTTGGTAAATCGTGCTTGCCGTTTGCCGGTATACACTACCCAAACTTTTGGGCCATTTTGTAATTCCACGAAACAGAATAATGTACTGCTGTGTTGGCGGAGGGGACCCAATGGCGACGCTAGCACGTCAAATGGTGCTAGCGCCGTTTACCGTGTCGTGGTTCCATCGTTCCGGGTATCGTTAAATTGTCACACTGAAAATACATTTTTCGATGTATTATACGAGGTCCGGGATCAATTGGCGCAAAAGCTCCGTCGATTTTGGACCATACTTTTTCGAACCCCGAATAGTTTTCTGTATTTCGTGGTACGTTCGCAATAATGGTTGTTTTGCACAATTTGCGGTACAACTATTTTGGAGCGTACTTTTTTTTTTTCCTATCCTTTTATTCGTAATGGATATAATATGTCGCTGTAGCAGACGAATTGTGTTCCATGGTGCACTCATTCTTTTTTATTGTTGAATTTGAAAACTCCACTGTTTTCGATATATATTCAACGAATTGACGCGCGCACCAGTTCTTCGGCGTGTGGTTCGAACCGAAATAACATGCCGAGATGTACTGACAGTGCTTTCGGTTAGAACCACCATGGACACCAGAAGAACTGGTGCGCGCGCAAAACGAAAGTCCGTGTATCAATTCATTCAAATACTGTATCGAAAACAGTGAGTTTTGGGATACGACAGACAAATTCGAAAAGAAATAGATCGTACCGCATGAACACCAATTCATTATCTTCAGCGACATCCTATATCCATTACGAATAAAGGATCGGACGACACAAACCGAACAATGGGAATTCCAAATCGTTGTACCGCCCGATATCCAACGACCGTTATTCGAAACGTACCACACATCGAAATACGGAGGATATTCAGGGTTCGAAAAAGTATGGTCCAAAATGACGAGAAAGTCCTTTTGGCCAAGTATGATCCCCGACCTATAATACATCGAAGAATGTATTTCATGTGGCCGATTTAACAATACCGAAACGATGGAACCAGCTACAACCGATTAAAGCACTAGCACCATTTGACATGCTAGGCGTCGACACCATTGGTCCTCTACCACCAACACAAGCTGGCAACAAGTACATTATCTGTTTCATGGATTACTTTACAAAATGGCCCGAAGCGTTTGCAGTATATATACCAGATCAAACGGCAAGCACGATTACCAAATTATTTATCGAAAGAATCGTGTGTCGACATGGAGTCCCTCGCGTAGTACTAACCGACCAAGGTCCTTGCTTCACTGCCGAAAACTTTACGAAAAAATTGGCACAAATCGGAACAAAGAAAGTGTACTCAGCCCCATATCATCACCAAGCAAATGGACTAGTGAAAGATGGAACCAAACACTCAAAGTGATGCTCAAACCAACAACAGAACTAATTCCTGACAAATCGGAGGAACTCCTCGAACCTTTGTGTTTCGCATACAGAACAGCGATCCACGCTTCAACCGGCCAAACCCCATTCTTCTTACTGCATGGCCGCTACCCCGATCTGCGTGGAGAAAACCCGATCCATGGATACTTAACGGCAACTACAGATGAAGGATAAGCACCACAATTGATCGATAGATTAGCAGTAGCATCGGAACGAGTACGGAAAAACTATTCTTTGCGCAAAAACAGTATAAACGCTATTTCTATCGGACGGCAAAGAAAAGAATGTTCAACTACGTGATCTCGTGTTAATGAAGAACCCCAATAAGTCATCGATGAGCCTTACAGCAGTGTCTATCACCCAGAATTCGAAATATTTAAGCGTGGTCGAGGTCAAGTTCCCGAACATTTTATAGGTGAAAGTCGGTAACGCAACTCAACGCCCATAATGATACAGTGAAAGTCGGTAACGCAACTCAACGCCCATAATGATACAACTGCACGAGATTCAAACATTTCGATGATGATCTGGAAGACTACGCAGGTTACGAAATCAAATTAAGGCGTGTTAAAAAAGAATCACGCCAAAGTTTGGCCTCGGGAGACTATTATTGTGGTAAACGCAAAGGGTTATGGAAAGAAGATAACGAGACAGGACTGGTTATCAAATGGGTGCAATGCGATAAATGATTTTTGTGGTTTCACCAGCATGCGTAGGGTGGGAAGATGATCCTCAAGAAGCTCGGTGGTATTGTCTCCAGGCATCAAAATCTACACGACGCAAGAACATATTCTACATGTAGTGGTAAGTGATGATATATACGGAGCCAGCGCCGAACAATGAAGCAAGGAGCGAAAACGGTAGAAGCAAAGAACGAAAAGCGAACCGAAAAATAACGATAATTCAATGAACAGAGAAAGCGAACTTACAAAAGGGGAACAAGGAACAAATCAATCGGTGATGATAGTGAACTCGAATTTAGAATCGGTGATCAAAAAGAATTCTAAATCAACAAGCGATGAACAAAAAGGAACCTAAATCGACAATTGGTGACTGAACGAACTCGACAATACAATCGGGTATCACAAAAATAATCGAACAATCGGTGCGCAAAAAGATAACATAATAAAACTCCAGGTGGAGGAAATGACGAGCCAGTCGGGAGTCTGCTTCCTCTCCGCATTTTTGTGAAGAGTGAAGTGAACAGTTGTCAGCCAGCCGGGTCCTAGGACCTTCGGACTCATGCCGACCAATAATCATCAATAACATGGAAATAAAAAAGAAATCGACAATGTAACCAACAATAAAACGGACGAATGACGAACAAAGAATCGACCCAATGGACAAAGAAATCGTTGTACAAACCAAAGCAAGATAACACGCGACGACAAAGAACCAATTTCAATCGGAGTACCGAGTCCAAAAGAACTTTCGGTGTAACAATAATGACAAAGAACCGATTCAAATGTCATTTGAACCGATCGACGTGACTAAAGAAACCGAAAGAATTCGGTGACAAATCTACGACCGGAATTAACGATGACTCAAAGTCTTTCAAATTCATTCGTTTTATACCGCGGTATTTCTTTAGCATATCGGTCTGATATATCAACTTCTTCGAAATTGACTTGTTCTATGAAATACTTAAATTTCATTTCTTCCTCCATTTCGTTTTCGACTACTTGGCATATTTTGAATTCGTTACGATCGAATTTCTGTTGTTTGATTGTTCGATCCATTCGCATCTCATAAATGTTACTTTTGAACATTCTCGAATCTTGTATTTGTGGATCTTCTGATCGAATTCTTTCTAATACATTGATCCTGCTTTGTTGTTCCTCGATCGTTTGAGGTCTTGATTCGATACGTATCGTTGGTGTTCTATGCCAAGGATATTCCTTTATGACTTTTTCGATAAGGTTCCAAACTTCGCTTTGCTCGCATCTGTTTATTGCAATTTCGTTTGCTCGACAAGCCATCGCTACTACAACTGGGAATAATAACGTTGCATCGCGACAATGTTTGATCACACAGTTTATTGCACATGTGCTTTCTCGCCACTGTCCATCTTGGTATCGTAATCGCATTGGTGCCAACAATTTCTTTCTATCGTGAATTTCGTCATAATATTCGATCCTTTCACCTATATTTTTGAGGACATATTTTTCCACTCGGTGTTGGGTTGATACTTAATCTTGTTCACAAATATTCTGTGTAATTCGCCAAAGTCGACTGTTGCTAGACCCGCTGGATAAGGTTGTCCTTTGCTTTCTGCGTTCCATATCTTTTCCTCATTTCGTACGTCATTCCACAAGATGACATTTTTTTTAATTGTTCGTAAATTGCCTCTGGTATCTTTCCTTCAAATCGTGCCACGTCTATGATGCCCAATTCGCCTTCGCTTGTTTGGATAGCTATATAGCATATGATTTTGCTTGTTGTTTCACTTGTTATGTAGTTCCAAAATTTTGAGTCGGTCCATGTTAAGCAATCTTTAAGGATACCGTTTTGCTCAAGGAACGTCCCGATCGCCAATCTTTCTATTGACACTGCTTCCAATTCCGCCAATGGAACTTCTGCTACCACTGTTGCTATTGATATTATATTGGTTCTTGACTGTTTCATTATTTTTATGAATTGGTCTGCCATATTCTCTGTTTCGATGATGATCGTCACTTGGCCACTTGAATCTGAATATTGTTTAGTAATCCGTCCATCTTTGCCACCACCGTGCAATATGTAACAACGTTCTTTTATCGTTAGGACCCGGTGTGAAGTTCATTTTACTTGTGTTTTTATTGAACTGATATCTTTGAGCGGAGGGAAGCGAGGTTTTTATTTTCTGTCTGGGATTAAAAAGGTCGATGTCCGTTCGTTCGTTAGTTCGTTAATTCGGTCGGTCCGACGGATCTCAAGAACCACTGAACCGATTAAAAAACTTTTTTGTTTGAAAGCCTATCATGTCAGCGTGTGCGCCTGATGTTTGGGATTAAAAAAATTTTGAGTGGTTAATTGGTAATTAGCTAATTTAATTAGTTAAGCTTATGCAGCTAAAATAGAGAATTTTGCAATATTTGTGTTATTTATTGAAATAGAATCGTTTCGATCAAACCATTATAGGGTTTTTTGGGTCGAAGAATTCAAATATAATATTTTTACCAATGATAAAGCCCTATGCAATGTAGTTATTTGAAGAACACAAAATTGAGTACATTCGTGATGCCACAGCCCAAGCTCCACTCGCAAATTTTTATGTCTCAATCGCGATCTTTATGTTTTACAATCTTTGTACCATTTGGTTCTTTAATTTTATAGTTATTTCTAATTATCATGAAAAGGATTTTTAGTTTTTGTTTTTAGGGTTATTCAGAAATTCTATATAATTACGTATTTATTACATAGTTATTGTCATTCAGAGTTTATTCAGTTCTGGTTCCATATGTATGATCATGTTTTACTCCTTGTAAAATATTTTCTTGGGTCCTATAGATTTTTATGAAAGAACGACAATACCATAGGGCTTCCTGTGGATCATCAAATATTATACAAATACAAGCTTGCCGGAACTATAAGAAACGTCTATCATATTGGACCCTTTAATAACAAGACCCATTTCGTTATCCTCCTTCCAGGAGCCTTTACACTTACCACAATAATAGTCCTCGGGGGCTAAGCGCTGACGTGATTCTTTTTGAATACGTCTTAGTTTGGCTTCACATCCCACATAGTCTCCTGGGTCTCCTCCAAAATGTTTAAATGTGGTACAATTATACCATGTTGGTAGTTGGGTTGCATTACCAACTTTCACTAATACAATATTCGAAAACTTGACTTCGATAATTCGGAAAAGTTTATCGAATTCTGGATGATAGACGCTACTGTATGGACCCATTGAAGATTTATTTGGATTTTTCATTAGGACTAAATCGCCATTGTTAAACGTTCTTTTCTTTTCTCTCCGGTCAAAGTATTGTTTATATTGATTTTGTGACAAAAATCTTTCCTTTTCCGTTCCCGTTCCCACGCTATCGTTAATTTTTCGATTAATTGTGATGCATATCCTTCATCTGTAGTCGATGTTAAGTATCCGTGGATTGGATTTTCTCCAGGTAAATCAGGATCTCGACCATGTAGTAAGAGGAATGGTGTTTGTCCAGTTGAAGCGTGGACCGCTGTTCTACACGCAAAACATAGCGGTTCTAGGAATTCACCCCATTTGTCAGGGACCAATTCTGTTGTTGCATTGAGCATTTGATTCCATCGTTCGACTAATCCAGTCGCTTGATGATGATAAGGTGCCAAATATACTTTCTTGGTTCCAATTTACGCTAATTCCTTTGTGAAATTCTCGGCAGTGAAGCAAGGTCCTTGATCGGTTATACTACTCGTGGCACTCCATGTCGACATACGATTCTTTCAATAAAAAGTTTTGTGATTGTACTAGGCGTTTGATCTAGTATATACTGCAAATGCTTCATGCCATTTCGTGAAGTAATCCATAAAACAAATGATGTATTTGTTACCGGATTGAGTTGGTGGTAGAGGACCGATAATATCGATGCCTAACACGTGGAATGATGCTAGTGCTTTGATCGGTTGCAATGGGTTTCTTCGTTTTGGACCTTGTCGAAATCGAGCACACGGTATACATTCTTCTGTGTATTGTCGTAAATATCGAGTCATACTCGGCCAAAAGAATTTTCTTGTCATTTTCGACCATACTTTTTCGAATCCTAAGTGTCCTTCGTATTTTGATGTATGATACATCTCGAATAACGGTCGTCGAAAATCAGGAAGTACCACGAATTGAAATTCCCATGGTTCGGTTTGTTGTGGTCGATCTTTAATTCGTAGTCGATATAAGATATCACCGAAAATTATGAGCTGATATTCGTGTGCTACGATCCATTTCTTTTCGAATTCAGGAGTCGTGTCTAAGAATTCACTGTTTTCAATATAGTATTTGAACGAGTGAATACAGGGATCTTCATTTTGTGCACGTACCGATTCATCTGGTGTCCAAGGTGGTTCTAGCAGAAAATATTGTGAATACATTTCGGCCTCAGTTATTTCTGGTTCTTGTGGTTAGTCTGGTTGAACCAATTCTTCCTCCGATTCTATTCTTTCTTGTTGTTGTTCGCTTTGCGCCATTGTTTGTTCTTTTTCTATTGACAGTTCCACTTGTACTCTTTGTCTTGGTTGTTCGGTTTGTTTTTCATCGTTGAAGATTTCGAGTATGTTGTCCTCTTCTTCTGATGTTTCGTTCCTTGTTTCGACCACAGGTTCTTCTTCGCTATCGCTAAGTGTTATTGTATCTTTGGTCAATGGTGTTTCTTCTTGAGGTACACCTCATTTAGGTTCATTCCTTGTTTGACCCATCTTTTGGTTACTTTTCTTTTTCTTGCCACCGCCAATTATTAGTTATTTGCCTTGTTTTGGTTGAGTTCTCTTTTCTTGGGTTGATTGTAATTGTATTTCTGTTTCAAATATATATCAATGATTCTTCTGAATCGGATTTTTGTTGATCCGCCGCTGCTATTTGGGTGCTTTTGGTTTCTTTGGGTTCCGTTCTTTTGGTTTTCTTTAAGTTCCTGTTCTTTTTGTTTCTTTCTTTCGACTTCCTTAGCGCTAATCTGAATCGCCTGTTGTTGATTTCAGCTAATTATTTTGGTTGTTAGCGGTTTATATCGGTTCTTTGTTTCTACTTCCTCCGTTCCCAAGTTTTCGGTTCTAGGAACTACTGGTGGTCTCGACATACAGTCTACATTCTGGTGATATCGTCCCGGTTTGTATACGATTGTATATTCATACTCGAGAATCTTGTTGGCCAATCGGGCTAATCGTACGGTCATTTGTTCTAACGGTCGTTTCTTGTTAAGGATTTGGACCAACAGTGCATGATCCGTGATAATTGCTGTATGGTTTCCCAATAGATACGGTCGGAAATGTTGAATTGCTCGGATTACTGCCAAGGATTCTTGTTGCGTAACTGAGTATATATAGAGTTTCTTCATCACGATATTTGTTAATACCGTAATGGATTACGTGTTCGCTTCCTGCTTCGTCTTCTTGAGCTATGATATATCCAATACCATATTTGCTTGCGTCCGTATATAGGATAAATGGCTTGTATGGATCTTTAAGGTCTCGAATGTTTGTTGAATTTCTTCCGTCCATAGTTGACTAAATTTCGCCATTCTCGCTCGTTTGTTGGCAATATCGTACAATGGTGCTGCTATTGTTCCATAATGAAGTACAAATAGTCTATAATATCCTGTTAGGCCAAGGAAGCTTTTGAGTTGTGTCACTGTTTTCGGTCTTGAGAAGTTCTGTATCTTCTGAATCTTTCCAGGATCAGTTGATATTCCTTTGTTTGATACTATGTATCCGAGGAACGGTATTTCTTCTTTTAAAAATTCGCATTTTGATCCTTTTGCCTTAATATTTGCTTCTCGTTTTCGTTGTAACACTTGGTTAATGAGGTACAAGTGATCCCAAAATGATGTCGAGAATATTATGATATCGTCTAAATAACATAGACATGATTCCTTCAGAACGCCCGCTAGAACCTGTTGAAATGTTGCTGGTGCATTCGTTAATCCAAAAGGCATAACGTTGAATTCGAACAATCCTTCGTGGCATATAAATGCTGTCTTTTCTTTGTCTTGCTCGTCCATTGGTACTTGCCAATATTCCGATTTTAGGTCGAAGGTTGAGAAGTATTTTGCTCCTCTTAATGCGCATAACATTTCGTCAATTCTTGGTAATGGAAAACTGTCTCGTTTCGTGACTGTGTTAAGCATTCTATAATCCGCAAACAATCTTTTTGTTTCGTTCTTTTTATTAGTTAGGAAGGTTGGTGAAGCCTATGATCTTCTGATTACGCCTCGATCGAGCATTTCTTGTACTTGTTTGCTTGCTTGGTTTCGATAGACATACGGCAAACGTCGTAGTGGTTGTTGTATCGGCTTAACTGTGGTTTGTATATAATTTTACACTTGCGTATTGATACCAATATCGAAGTCTGATTCTGATAACACATCTTGGTAATTATGCAATACTGTTGCTAGGTAGGCCTTACCTTCTTCATCAGTAGCTGATTTTTCAAGACCAATTTCGGTTGGTAATTCGATATTGTTCATGTGCTCCGTTGGGCGTATTATTTGTTGTTGGAATTGTTCGATATTGAGTTGCCGTTGCTCCATTTTTCGTTCTTGTACTTCTGCGTCCACCATCGATATTATTTGTGGATTCTTTATTTGAATTTCGCCAGCCCATGATAAATTATTGGTTTTCCACGTTTCCGGATTTGGGTCTATTTTGCTTCGTCTTTTTCTATTCGACTCTTTGTTTTTTTGAATCGAATTGCTTTTTGAGCTTTTTCTTCGTTAACCACTGTTCTTATGATTGTTTCTTCTACTTTGCGTACCAGCGGTTGATCTTCAATGATCTCCATTTCATCGTGTTTAGATTACATACTGGTATCATAATGTAACGCTATTTGGTATTGCTAGATCATTACTGTCTTTCATCAATGGTTCCACTACTATTGTATCACCGTCATTTTTCCATCTGGTATTTTAACTTCGATGAACTTTGCCGACCATGGTGGTATTGTTTGTTTGTACGAACATTTGCATATTTCGATCTGATTATCTTCTATTCCTTTGACCGTTAAAATTTCATTGATTCGTTAGTTATGGGGTATTGGTTGATTGTTCATTTTGATTATCAGTTGTTGATAATCGATTACTAGCTCGAAGGCTGCCAAGAAGTATGTCCATATATCGCAATTTTTGGAAAGTTTTTGATTACGATAAATCAGATCTTTCGTATTTTTTCCACGTGGACTTGTACAAAAAATAGTCCACTGCTCTTTCCGCTAGTTCGCCATTAAATCCCACTTCGTACAATGCTGTTTCACAGGGTGGCAAATGTTTGAAATGTTTTTCGTATTGTTTCTCGCTGATAATCGTGATTTGAGACCCCGTATCAATTAATCCTCGTAATCTTTTGTTACCTTTGGGTACGTATCGATAAAATATCTTGATATGACCGTTGGATCGTTACATGGCTCGTGTTCTTGCGATTCATTGACTTATTTCTATGAACTTTATTTTCTTTTCGTCTATTGATATGTCCTCGATTTTCTCTAATTCATTTTGAGGAGATTTTTTTCGTTCCACTAAGCTCGATTTTAATAGCTGCTTTCTCGTTTCTCCATCTGATTGGTTTGACCGACTCGGCATTACTCTATAACGATTTTGGATTTGTTGTTGATTTTCTCTTTGGTTTTCTCTTGTATTTTGACCAGGATTTCTTGAGAGACATTGCTCCGTTTATGACCCAACTTTCTACATTTATTACATCTCGGCGGTGTTTGATTCATTAACGATTGTCGGATTTGTGGTTGCTGATTTGCCACTGGTGCTGGCATTCGTTGTTGTTGTTGCCAAGTAATTTGAGGTTGCATTGATTGTTGTGGTGTCTGCATTGGGTACAGCGCTTGTGGTATTGGTTGTTGTATTGCCATTTGTCCATAGTATGGTTGTATTGGTTGACGATAATTCGCATCCATCTGCGTTGGCATTGTTGATATTGGCATTTACCATGATTGTGCCATTTGTTGTTGTGTTTGATGTAATCGTATCGGTTGGTTATTCCACCGTTGTGGGTGCCATTGTGTTTGTGGTTTTTGTATTCTCGGTCGCCACATTTGTTGATTAGCATTTGGTCTCATTCTCACGATTTGATTTGTCCGATTTGATTGCACTTCACGATACTTTGGTCGTTGTTCGTTTGTACCTTTTAATCCTTCAGTCTTTTGTTGATCAAGTCTTTCGACTGCCTCTGTTACTCCGATAATGTTACGAAAGTTTCTTGTTTCGTTACACATAAACGGTTTCGGATCCCTTCCTTTAGTCCCGTTATTAATGCTGATTTTAGGACTTCTTCGGCAATTGATTCGGGCACACCTTTCGTGGTTAGGTTTCGTGCTGCGTAGACTCGTAATTCGTCTATGAAATCTTTGTCTGTTTTTGTTTGTCGTAGGCTCTGCAATTTATTCATATGATTCGTCAATGTTTTTGGTACGTCAAATCGTTCTTTAAACTTTTTGATCAACTAGTCGTAATTACACAATTCCTTGGCTTTTTCGAGTGTCAGCACTTCTAGGTATTCTTCTGCTTTCCCTCGCATTTTCGCTTTGAATACTCGAAGCTTTTCTTGTTCGTCATTAATACCATCTTGAGCCAGTGGATTTTCAAATTACTTACGGAATTTTTCGAAGCTTGTTTCGCCTTTATACGATTGTAAGTTGTGCACCTCGTTTTCCATTTTGACCAAAATTGCTTGACCATTCGGTTGTTGCATTACGTTTGGTATTTGTGGCGATTCTTTGGTTGCCACCTTGATCAACGCCTCAATTAAATGTTGGTTCAATGTCATTAGGTCATTATTTTGTTGACCTTGATTCATCGTTGGTTGCTGTCGTTGTTGATACTGGTACATATACGTATGGTGTTGCCGTTGCTAGTGGTATTCCGGAGTTAATCATTGAATTGTTGGTAACGAATGGTATTTTTGATTTGTGGGGCTATTGGTGTTGTACCATAATATTGATATGCCCGATTTTGTATTGCACCGGTTGCTATTCCTTGCTGTTGACTCCAAGTATATATTGTTTGGAAAGCGCCACAATTCATTGTTATATACGGAATTTGTATTCGGTTGTACGTGCTCGCCAATTGCGTTGTACCACTGCTTATTACGTGTGGTACTCGTATTTGATTACATATGTTCGTCAACTGGTTTGTACTACCTCGTTCTTTGTTAGCACCCATTTGTGTTTAGTTGGGTTGCTTGTTGGTTTGTTTTGAGTTTGGCACTTCATCGTAATTCGTATCAGACTGTACTCGGTTTGTGTCAATTAATTCTTCGTGAATACCACATTCATCGTAATTCGTTTAATCATTGTTTGGTTTAAATTGGGTTCGATTCATATTACATTGTTCTTCTTTCATGGCAAAATTGTTGTATATATATAATTCTTCTGTTAATGTTGCATGCCTTGCTATGAATTGTAATTGTTTTTCTTTTTGGCATTGCAACTTTTGTATCGTATCCCAGATATCTTTTTCCGGATTTCCTATATTTGGAAACAACTCCTGTGTGCTTGCTTCTTCTTGAAACGTTTCGGCATACGTTTCTTGCAAGCTTTCCCGTTGTTCATTTTTTGTCGGTTCCGCTGTATTTGAGTCGAACTCGCGCATTATCTATTCGAGGTCTTTTTTGTATTGTTCGACATTTAATCCTCACTATTAATATTTTTGGGTTTGACTAACAGTTTATTTGCACGTTATTTCCAGGTGGCGTTCTTTACAG
Organism: Trileptium ribeirensis; assembly: GCA_030248225.1. NCBI lineage: Eukaryota > Metazoa > Nematoda > Enoplea > Enoplida > Thoracostomopsidae > Trileptium > Trileptium ribeirensis. The sequence continues at coordinate 2,473 of JASANE010018681.1, read as the reverse complement.
TGGCATTTTTAGTATTTTAATTTTGCAACTGTAATGCGTCTGAATTATGTGGACTATATAGTAATTTTTATTACAATATAAATAAATTTTATTTTGGCTTATGCCTTATTTGGGACTGCGGTCAGTTTCTATTTTTGTGAAAATACTGACCAACTTATTTTATTAAAAGTGTTCCCCACTTTTACACGACATCGTGGTCAGCATGTTATTTTGTTTAGTTTTGTGGGGGGTGGGGGTTGGACTATAGTTTTCTTATGGCGGCTATCGGATTGTTAAATTGGGACGGCATTCGTCACTCGAAGATGTGTGGTCCGTACGCATGGCCAGTAGTATGCCGGTGGGGATTATTGATTGTTCCTTGGCGCGCGTTATTAGGTCAGCGTATTATTTCCTGTGGCACGGCTGCGTGACTTTTCGAGTTGCTGTATAAGTGATTCCGATATAGAGCCAAAGCAGCCGAAATTAGAAGTTTTACTCCAAGTTAGTGAATCACACAACAATTAATAATACGGTTCGGTTCCGCGTAACGACACTATTTAAGCACCTTATCTATCACTTCCAGTATACTTAGTTTCGCCACTCTAATATTCGGACTCCAACTATTCTCTACACTCCGTGATTTAAACCTTGTAGCACTTTGACAACAATCGATTTCTAAGATTAAACCTTGTACCAAATATTTTCTCTCAGACTCACTTTTGAGCGCACTATTATTCTGAGTAAGTTATTTAGCACTTATAGTTAGGGTATGTATTGATTAAATCCTCTTGTGAGGTTTGTACGAAATCGCCGAACAGTACGACCCGTACGTTTATCTAAGTACCTTAACCTCTGCCTTAGAACTGCACCATTTAGTTTCCTTAGAGCTACCAGTGCCAGACGGTTCACTGATAGATCCTGGGTAATTGATATCTATACGGATATAAAATTTTTATTACGAATGATAAAATTTTATGCACTGATACACCGTTCACTTTTGGCACTCTTTTGATAACTGTATCCGAGTACGTACTTTCCTCGTTGCTCGTTTTTATAAGCCTTGGTACTATTCTTTTGTACCGTATTTTTGCTCACTCAAGCTTTGCGCTAGTGTTTCAGTAACAGTTAGTTGAGCTCTCATAACCAAAACCTCGGTACTTTCTTTAGTACCAAGCTATTTTCAGCTCACACCCGTACTCCACCGGACTCTTTGCACGGTCTGACACTAAACTCGCATAACCTCACGTTTAACTTTTGATACGCACTTCGGCCACTAATTTCGGTGTTCTTGACAAGTCCTATCTATTAGTTTAATCCCTAGGGTTATTTAACGCTGAGAAATATTGGCCTAGTCATTAACCCTAAGTTATCATCACTATTGTTTAAGGGTTATACTTGAGCGATAGTGATTCGAATTTATGTTATTTGTTACTTTATTAAAGCCCTTGTGGGTTGACACAATGACGCCGGACGGTATGTAACCTACGTGGTCCTAGGGGTGTTTAGTCCCACCGTAGATTACACACGAACTAACAGCAGGGACAGTAATGCGAGCACCAATGGCTATGTTATTTTATGAGCTTAATCCTAAGGTGTTAATGTGCCACCACTTATAACAAATGATATCGTTTATTTTCTTTAGTACAATACAACAGCTACAACTTTAAACACAATAACAAATAAACGGCTGAACCGTACTCACCCTGATTGCGCAGCTTCTGAGGCCGACTGAGGCCCTGATCTAACTGCGCAACCGCTTAAATACCCGAGCTAGAGGTTTACTCCCAATTTTCTCCCTATTGATTTCTCTAAGTGTTCGAAATTACATGTAAAGTTTTCCAAGTTTTACTCTGGTTCCACTCCCCTAAAATTCCCTCTTAAACCTAAGTGAATTTTAGTCGTTAGAGAATGAGTTTTTATGAATTTCCCCGAATTCTTAAGTATAAACAAAATTTAAGATTTTATTCGAAAATCCAGCAGATACACATACACATATCCGCTAATGTAGGCCTAATGCTTAAGGCACCCAACCCTTACACTCAAATTCGATATATTTAAATTCTATGCCTTAGCCTCACATAAAACTCTTGTAAATTTGTTTCTCCTATAAAACTCCCTGAAACTTAGCTAAGTTCTAAAATGCGCCTGCAAGCTATATAAAAATTCCAGCACAACCTAAATACATTAAGTGCACATATAACACAAAACACATGTACAGAAGATTTTGCCCACATAATAAATTCATATTTATATATAATCACATATCTTGTAAAGATAGATACACGTACAATACACACACCTTTGCAACACATTTACAATCAACAACCATAGCGTATAGTACACAATAACTGGTTGGCACAATTAGTAAACAACAAACAATAAATAAGCGAAACAAATTAGCTCATGTGAAGTTAAGTTAAGGGCTTCGAGTTTTGGGGTTCACGACTTAATTCGTCCCCGACTTCACACGAGGGAAGTTGTTTTCCAAGGCATT
>JASANE010018680.1:0-10043 GCA_030248225.1 Trileptium ribeirensis | reverse complement strand
ACGTAAAAATTATAAATAACCTATAACTTATATACTATTAGCTATGTTATATATTGATAGTGACTTACGTCAATACTACCCTCATATTTCTAGTTACCATTCATACATATCATCTACATACTAAGTTCTATATTTTCTAAAATATTACATTCAGATGAAACATACATATTACGTATTTCCCAATATCAGTAGAAAACATTATGGTATTATGTAGTTGAAATTGCAGTTTAGGTGGAACTCCCCCACCCCAGCAGAGACTCAAACTGAGTAAGACAAATATTAAATATAAAAAAAGCCAGATGAACACCATTAATCAATACACCAAAGGGAGTAACAGCACTTGAATCAGCTTGGGTTATATCTGTATCAGTCTTACCAACAAAATGAAGCACGAGTCGATTTTATACTTTTTGTCAACGTCTAAAGGCTTATGATTGGGTTGTGCAATCATTACCTTGATGGTCATTCACGGTCATCAGGAACCCGTCGCAGCTGGTTTTTCAACGCTCTACTCGTTGTGATAGCGGTAATGGAAAACGCTGTTATGGTAACCTCACGTATTGGATACCATACGCGGAGGGTTTTCTTCACGCGGTTTCACGTTCCGTGGGGGTGCATGGATTTTACAACACCCTCGATGAGCGTGTGGTGGTCATTGTTAAGGATAATGTTAGAAAAACGGTTTTGTAGTTATCCTCTGAAGAGAAACTCGAGTATGAGTTCCGTAAAAAGAGGGTGAATCAGTGGGTTAAATTCCTCGTTTTTACCATTTTTCTACTTTTTACTCAGTTTGCTACAAGTTTCAAAATATATTGTGTTTTATATACGTATGCATATGTTCCAATGATATCTGGAGTTAGGGATTTGTCAACTGAGTAAATCACGGTAAGACCTATGCAGGAATTGTGGTAATATTATTGATAATTTGCTAAAAGCTAGATTATTAGAAACTTTTTTGATTAATGCTATATATATATATATATATATATATATATTATGTTTATATTAATGTTATATAGATTATTAATGCTATATATATATATATATATATATATATATATAGACACTGTATATGTAAACATCTGTAAGTATATTGCATATTTTATGAATAGCATGATGATTATATATATGTGTGTAAAACCGTTGAAAATATTACATGAATAAGTAAGAACATATTGTTTTAGCATCGATACTGCCGGAGTCTATTTTCAAAACCGGGGAGAAACGAATCGAACTGGTCAATAATTATTAAGACAATACAATAACTAATTTAAATAATTATAAAGAAATTGTACATACGTGTAAAGAAATTATACTTAATTGTAAAGTAATTGTATAGAATTATGTATACAAATGTATGGTGTACATTTGCCGAAGTGTTATGATTCACATATTTGTGCAAAGATGGAAAGCTAAATGTAAGTATATATGTCATGTTGTGTGTGTCTTGTGTCATATATACCTACACATTGCAGCCCATATATATATATTATATACATATATAAATATATATATATACATATATATATATCACCGTTTCCATAACTACAAATATCATTCCAATGCGTTGTTCCATGTTGTACCAACTTTATATATGTGAGCATTTAGTATCAAGAAAAATCTATGTCAGTTTCGCGAATACTCAAGAGACATGTCAAAGCTTAAATGAGAACAAGCTTTTCCAATATTTAAACATTTATATATACATGTGGTACCGCTTGTAAACCATATGTTATTTTCAAAACACAACTATGTGGTGCATAGTTGGACGCCGAATGAAGTCATATGAGTAACCATATATATAATTGTATCCACGTTTGAAACGTCATTTCCAAATTTATCTCTTTAAAAACATGCCGCTGATTATGCGCTTTCCATGCATTCCTTTCAAACTATTCGTGAGCTTCAATGATTATTGAGTGACTCATATTTGTAATTTGAACGAACATGTTTTAATTTGTGCAATTGATCGCGTTGCCTAGCAACGGAGGAATGAGCTAATATGTATACAAATAGTATGAATTAATGACTGATGGTTAATGAGTTAATGGAAGAATATTTAAACACGTTACTTCACCACGATGTACGTATGTGGGGGAAGCATATGTCCACTTCCCCCACCACTGTGTGGGGGGGTAAAACCGCCATTTTATATCTACTTATTATATATGTTAATAGTGTGTTTTGTAGTGAACTTATAAATTCTGCTATCATTTTATATGTAAATAGTGGAACCATTCATAACTTTTATTTTTAAAGTTTTTCAGCTTACGTATTACGATGACCAGCGCTTATTAAAAAATTTTTGTGCTTCATATAAAAACTACGCAGGAACCGGAATTTGGGTTTGTATCTACAACCCAGTGCCTAATGATGGGGGTTTTCAATTTTCGCGAAAGGCATTTAATATCTTTTTGATATGTTTTTATTTTGGGTGTACCTTTGCTAAATTCTTGTACATTTACTTAATGAAGATCAGGTCGTACAGCCCCCGATCTTTGGCTAAGCTTAATCTAAGGCTTACATGTGAACGGAATAGCATGCAACCATACGCTGATCTATGGAAGATATAACGAGCTTTCAGTCAGCTTGAGAAGTAAGATTCTAATAATTCCGACACTACGAGATTAAATTATATAAGTGTCCGGCAGAATAGAATAATGAAGCATCACAGGTTCGTGAGACATAATTCTTTACAAATTTGTGTAATAGATGTTTTTAACAATAAAACACATTTCGATACGATGACAATTTTGTATTACTTATTCTGCTGTGTCTTAAAATCTCCACTATCCCAAAATGAGTCAATTTTGAGAATTCTAGCACTGTTAGACTCACCTCGACGACCTTCAAAAACGCATTTCGGCAATATCTAGCACAATTTTTTTCAATTTGCTTAGTCTCCAATAGTTCCTTCCCTTATTGGTACCCAAAATTTTTGTCGGTAAATGTATTTTAGATACCACTTGAACTTTCACAAGCTCAGTCTAATGGCAGTGAAATCAGCTCAATTACGAGGATTAACGACGTAGGCTAAGGGTTAGGCTTAGGGATAGGGTATCACATATATAACATGGGAAGATAATCAGTGAACCCGTTGAGCTAATTCTAAGCTGACTCGAATGCTATCTCCACTGTATCTTCGAAATTCATCAATTGGGGCTGGGGATACTCGTAAAGACGCGATATTTTATTTGATTGTTATATAAGTCTACAGTGATATACAATGTTAATAAACTTCGTTTTGTTAGATCTATCTGGGTTGATACAGTTTAATACGAGTGTATTTCGGAATCCTTGTGAGCATATTAAGTCAGGTTTGTCATATTCAAAATTGTCAATGCATCAATCAGTGTATATATATTAAATTGCTGTTTATTTACTTATGTATATAATTGGTATATGGTTAGATGATCTAGTGTGATTAGAGATATTTTTTCGGAAATCGAGTAAGAAGTATATAGCAATTGGAAAATTTGGTGTATGCAACGTTCACATTAAGCTGCGTGCGTCGACTACACACTCTTTGGAAGGTGTCATGACAATTGCACAAAATAGCTGGGGGTTACTTCTTGACAGTTCCTCGCTGATTGCAGTTGCTGGCAGAGCACTACAAAATTGTGTAACTGTCGTGCCAGTACCTGCAATTTAGTGACATGTTAGCGACGATGTTTACAACTTAGAATTAATGTAGTGACATAAGCTGCAAATAGTGTAACTGCCGTGGCAGTAGCTACAATTTCCGAGTGGTTGTCTTGCTGATATCATCAATTTGGTGTTACTGTCATGGCACCATGAGTAATTTTTGTGCAATTGTCTTGACAGTATCTACATTTGACATAAGTGGTGCGACGGTATCCAGAAGTTGTGTAACTGCCCTACAGTGTCTGCAAATTTCTGAGAAACTGTCATGACAGGATGTGTATTTGATGTAAATGCCATGACGGTATCTACAGTTTATGGAACTGCACTACAGTTTCTGCACTTGAAGTAAGTGGTGTGGCAGTTACACAAATTGGTATTATGTTATGACCTGGTACAGTATTGACAGTTATAAGCTAATCACACTGCTGTCATAATGAATTAATAACTTTAATATTTGTTTCGGATGTAGCGACAGGCATTATGGCGTAAATATAAATTCTACACATGCCCACGGGAGGGGTTGGTGGTGAATTTCAAATTTTGGGTCGAGGAACCATGAGGGTGCCATACCTCAAACCCCATAACTCTAAACCGGAGCCTTAATCGAAAAACAAAAAAGAGGCATCGGCATTTATCATTTTACTACGAAATAAAACCATCCAGAGAAGGAAATTCGATAGTTTTTGTTTTTCGATTAAGGCTCCGGTTCTGGATTTATGGGGTTTGAGGTATGGGGGTATGGCGCCCCAACGGTTCCTCGACCCAAAATTTGAAAATTTGTTCTGACGTTTTGGGCGGCTGATCAATTGTACCTGGGGGTTTTCGGGCATTGCTCATTGCCGGTGCCCAAGGTTATTTTTATCATAACTACGAATTTTCTTCTCTGGATGGTTTTATTTCGTAGTAAAATGATACATGCCGATGCCTCTTTTTTGTTTTTCGATTAAGGCTCCGGTTTTAGAGTTATGGCACCCTCATGGTTCCTCGACCCAAAATTTGAAATTCACTACCAACCCCTCCCGTGGGCATGTGTAGAATTCATATTTACGCCATAATGCCTGTCGCTACATCCGAAACAAATATTAAAGTTATTAATTCATTATGACAGCAGCGTAATTAGCTTATAACTGTCAATACTGTACCAGGTCATAACATAATACCAATTTGTGTAACTGCCACACCACTTACTTCAAGTGCAGAAACTGTAGATACCGTCATGGCATTTACATCAAATACACATCCTGTCAAGACAGTTTCTCAGAAATTTGCAGACACTGTAGGGCAGTTACACAACTTCTGGATACCGTCGCACCACTTATGTCAAATGTAGATACTGTCAAAACAATTGCACAAAAATTGCTCATGGTGCCATGACAGTAACACCAAATTGATCATATCAGCAAGACAACCACTCAAAATTGTAGCTACTGCCACGGCAGTTACACTATTTGCAGCTTATGTCACTACATTAATTCTAAGTTGTAAACATCGTCGCTAACATGTCACTAGATTGCAGGTACTGGCACGACAGCTGCACAATTTTGTAGATAGTGCTCTGTCAGCAACTGCAATCAGCGAGGAACTGTCAAGTAACCCTCAGCTATTTTGTGCAATTGTCATGACACCTTCCAAAGAGTGTGTAGTCGACGCACGCAGCTTAATGTGAACTTCTACCAAAAATCTAGGTATGAATGCCGAATGTCTCGAATGGTTAAGTGATAACATATTTAACCTTTGGTAACTTAGTTATTAAACAAATGGATGTCATACGAATGGGGACTGATGCATCACCATATAGTGCAAATTTATATGTATACACATGAACATGAATTTCTTATGAGCTGTGGAACAAAGGACAACTGCTTAAAACATGTATTTAGTTATATAGAAGCTATATCCATTATTAAGATAATTTGCGTGATACTACATATCAATACATTTATCCAGATTAAATCCACTGAAAATATTAATGTTCAGACTAGGTTATGTAAACCCTTTACGTGTAATTGCATTTCAGTAACTCTCCTTTCATAGATACATTTCGTGTGTATACATATCATTACGGGTAAACTTAATATTCGAAATATACAATGAAGAGTGATGTTCACTAAAGGCCCAAATTATCGCCCTAGAAGAGAATTCGATATTCCATACTAATGTTCTGAAAACAAATTTTCATGCTGCAGTTAACGATTATTAGAAGAATTTTGGACAAGTACCCTTTTTCTTGCTAAACAAGGTTTTAATGAATGGAAATGCAACTGCATATATAAGCTTCATAAAAATATCCACAAATTATGATTTCCAATTACAGAATACCATGAGTGCTAAAAAGTGCTTTGGAAGAATTGATGATGCTTGAAAAGGGGAAATCCGTATGGATAAATAAATGATTGTAGCTAATTAATTCTTGAAAGTGGTAATTTGCAGGTAGAAGTTCCAGCTAAATGTGATAAAATATTGTTTATCCAAGCAATCCCAAAATTCACAAAACCGCTATAAAATTTCGTTTCATTATCTCTAGTAAAACCGCTTATATTAAACCTATTTCAAAAAAATTTTGGTAAAATTATACGTCTTATCCTTTTTGGATGCAAAATATTTTCATATTTAAACGAGAAGATAAATCGTTACAAAAACTGCTGGATTACAGATAACGACAAAGAAATACTGGAAAAAAATTGAGGATTTAGATGTCAGAAAAAACTTCATCTCCATTAATACATTCGATTTTACTATGCTTTATACCAAATTACCTCAAAGAAATTTTGGACAATTTTTCGGATTTTTACGAATTGCTTTAATAAGAATAAAAAACGAAGGATAGCAGTCACCAATAGTAATGCCTGCAGGTGTAATACAAGTAAACATGTGGCAGTTGATGAGGATTTAACTGTCAAATGGATAAACTGGCTTAAGATACCTTTACCTATTTGCTTTTGGTAACTTGGGTTTTTAAACAAAGCGTAGGAATACCCATGAGAACAGATGCAGCACCTTTCATTCCTAATTTACATTTCCACCAGTATGAATATGAGTTTATTAACTCCTGAAAAAATCTAAAAATTCATTGCGCTACGTTTACCGTTAATACATAGATGACATTACTTACCTAAATGATTCCAGATTTTTTAAGCAAATCCAAAAATCTACCCCAGATCTCTGGAATTGGTAAAGGTTAGCAATAATATATATGCAACGGGCCAATGTTTTAGACCTGGATATAGAGATCATTAATGGGCAAGGTAATGTCAATATGTATAATAAACACGATAATTTCAATTTTACAGTTTATTAATTTCCCACATGCCACTACCAATCTGTCTAAAATGTTTTAATGGCCTTATTGGATTTCAGATCAGTCGTATATATCATATTTGCAATAATTCAGTATGAAAATTCCACCAGTTTCTGGAAAAAATTGCTAGCCCGGGCTTACACCAGATGATTTTTAAAAATGTACGAAAAATTGTTTACTCTATATTGCAAAATAACAAATTTGATATAACAAGTCGAATGATTTTCGACCGCATAATATTAAATTTGAGGGCAAACGAAATTAACAAAAGTTTGACATTCTTATGAATGTTCTTTTACTTATTCGTAATGGGAACACTGTGGTATAATTCTGGATTATGCTAGATAAATATACGCTCCTGTTTGCGAACGTTTACCTGCGTGTACTCGCGCTATTTACTCTGAGATTGATTTCTAGACCCAACCATCATTTTAAGTATCAACAAAATTATATATTTTGTATATGTAAGCGTTCTATAATAAAGCTTTCCATTGATTCGTATCGTGTACCTTTTAAATAAAATTAAAGTTAATAAAAAATTTTTATAGTCTCCCGGTTTATTAATTACAACTTTGTGGTCTTGTCTCAAGATCGACGTAGTCGCGCTGACACATTGGACCGTTCCCATCAGGAATCAAGACTAAAATTTGCTTTTAAAAGCTGTGCCGTTCTCGATGTATCAATTTGTATTTGTTCATACAGGGTAAGGCGTTATCTGTGCGTATTCTACATTCCCTCATAGCCCTCTTCCAGTGTCGAAAAAACCAAGGATTAATAGGATAACTTTAGTGAATTCGCAATAACATGCAAAACAGGATTTTGGGAGAATGTATGATTTTATAATAAATAGCCCGCATAAAAGCGTAGCTATTTTATACCTTACCACCTACAAAACTACTACTGCTCACAACCACCTCGGATATCTAAAGTTAAAAGAATGTTCGCTGTGAGTAACATCATTCTTTTATAAAATGTAAGTATAACTGCTGTCTATACTAGGCAGTAAACGTAAACAGGAATATTCGTCCAAAACCAAACAATTATCGAACAATAATTTATTAGCACTGCCTACTCGGTACTGGTATACAGAAATAGCAACAGTACGAGTCTGTCCCTGATGTATAATATCTAATGGTTTCCAGGAGCCCAAATCAGTTTTAATGTGTTAAACCTTGCCCGAAGTCCTTATTCATGAAAAGTTTGCGATAGCCCCCAGCGCTGGCAAAAAGATGCATGCTGGATAATCAGTGAACTTTTTTGAAAATGGTTAAGAGGACGTAGGAATTAAAGCAGCAGATTTCATGACAGCAAGTTGCGGGCAAGGACTCTCGCTAGTCAAGGGCCAATATTATGCAGGTTTCACAGGATAATGAGTGCAAAAAGTGGGCAGTTTTGTCTTTATCAGCCATCTGCAAGAAACTAAAATCTCTGAAAGACGATTATATGATATTTTAGTTTCTTGCAAACGGCTGCTAGGGATTATTGTCTTTAATGACTGTTTGTTTGAAATTTAAATCTCTAACAGATAGCTGTAAAAGATTTTAGTCTTATACACATAGCCAATTAATACAGAAATCTCTAATAGCTAGCTGTTAGAGACTAAAATCTCTAGCAGCTAGTCAACAGATTATTGTCTTTAATGAGTAGCTGTTAGAAACATGTTTCTTACAGCCAGTTAGAAAATACAAACGTCTCTAATAGCTATCCATTACAATTTCAAATATTTAACAATTGGATGTAACAGATTTTTGTATGTTTAATACAGCTGGCTGTAAGAGACAAAAGTTTCTAACAGCTAGCCATTAGATCAAAAAATTGTTATAGCAAGCTCATTATTGACATTGGGTCCCACTCCACTTTGATATCGGTGCCCCCTCCAGTTTAATATTGGTAGCCCCTCCAGCTTGATATCGGTCTCTCCTCCAGTTTGATATTGATGCCTCCTTCCAGTTTGATATTGGTGCTCCCGTCTAGTTTGTTATTGGTGCCACCATCCAGTTTGATATTGGTACCCCCTCCAGTTTAATATTGATACCCCCTCCGGTTTGATACTGATGTCCCCCTCTGGTTTGCTATTGGTGCCCCCTCCTGGTTGATATAGGTGGTCCCTCCAGTTTGATATTGGTGCCCCCTCCAGTTTGATATTGGGACTACCCTCCAGTTTGATATTGGTGCCCCCCTCCAGTTTGATAGTGGTGTCCCCTCCAGTTTAATATTAGTGCCTTCCTTCAGTTTCGCACTGGTGTCCCCCTCTCGTTTGGTATTGGTGCCCCGTCCTGGTTGATATAGGTGGTCCCTCCAGTTCGATATTGATGCCCCCTTCAGTTGAATATTCCTGTCCCCTTCCAGTTGGATATTAGTATCCCGCGCCAGTATGATACTGGTGTCCCAATCCAGTCTGATATTGGTGCCCCATACAGTTTGATATTGCTGCCCCCCTCCAGTTTGATATTGGTATCCCCTCCAGTTTGATATTGGTGCCCACTTCAGTTTGACAATGGTGTCCCCCTCTGGTTTGGTTATTATTATAAATCAAAGCTTCGTTGCACAATTTTAGCTTTAAAAGGAAACAAGCAGGAGCTTAATAATCATAATCAAAAATGACCTTTGCCCCATTTCTGTGTTCGGCGCCCGTTGATAAAAGCAACCGATGCAGTTTCGCAGCATTTGGTTATTTATGTACTCTCGGTCCATTGGCTTTTCGAAAATTTAGTTAACTGAACCAATTCCACGGGAGACGTCATATAAACCTTTAGGTAGATCTTTGTCTTTCTTTTCAGATAATATACGCTATCATATCCCCAGCTATATATTGTAGCACTTTCGAAACAACGCGTCATTACTATCAAAGTTGCATTAAGGAAAAGTAAGTTTTGGTAGCCCTCTGTGTTTCACACATCAAAACCATTTTATATGTAATAACCGGTGACGCAGCTGCATGGCGCAACTTCCTAACACCATGCCCATACCACCCCGGCTATCGTAACCTCAAGGGTGGACCGTGAATACTAAATTTTGAACCTATTCTTGGTCAGACCCAAGAAGCTTTCGCAGCTTAGCAGGCCGCAGGCGCGCTTCCACAGGGGTGTGTTCGAGCCGC
>JASANE010018679.1:0-10983 GCA_030248225.1 Trileptium ribeirensis | reverse complement strand
TCCCTATACTCGTTCAGTTACGTATGCTCGAATCGAACAACACCCAATTATGAAAAGCGCCGATGATAGCGTTCCAAAACCCCAACATCACACAAATATATTACATAACACAAAACCAAGTCATAATGCATAGATGTTTGTATGGGTCGGAGATGATTGGGATTTCTTGGCTCTTACCAAATATGATTGATTAACTTCCGAGTTTAATGGAGTATATATATATGTATTGAACTTTTCTGACTTCTGGGCTGAATGGTTTAAGTATAGAGCTGTGGAGTTGTGACTTTTTGCCGCGCAATGTTGGTAGCTGAAAATCGTGATACGTTGTAGGCCGATTATGTTATGATACGCATCTGTTGTAACTCAACTGTGAATTTCCTAAAGCGAGGTTTGAGCACTATTTCCGTGTATTACGTCGGTGTCAGATAAGCAATTTCTGGTTTGGGCCTAGCAGTAGGTCTTTGAAGGAGCAGAAAGATTTGACGGGCGGCCACATAGAAAGTTCTTCTACGGCTTGGTATGAACCCACCAAATTCTGGCGTCGGATCCACAGGCAAACGCTCTGTAGCGTGTAGCTATCCATGTCCTTCACGGCCGAGAATAATGCCACTGTATTGGACATCCCCTGTCAGTTCACTCGTTAATCGCGTTGTTTTTATTTTTAATCCGGCTTTGTTCGTGTAGTCGTTGAACCACTACAGTGGGTTACAATGCTAACTATTCAATTTTTTCAATTTAGTCTTTCTGAGTTATTTAAATTGGCCGGGAATTTCATCTTAAAACTTTCAAGTATTCACTGACAGCTGGTACGCCATACTCGCTCTATTTCAGTCCACCGCATGAGTTGGTTTTGTTTTTACTTCCTTCACTGCACCTAGTGCAACCTGAATCTTATTAGGCAATTTTGTGGATTATAAAAGCGATGTCATCAAGAGTTTATGAGGGAAGAACATGCCATTTCCCTGAGCTCTTATGTTAACCCGTGTTGGGTTACAAGGAGAGCTTTACCGTAACCCAGTATTTCTTGAGAACCAACATACACATACACCCCCAGTTTTAGGGAGGTGTAGCTCGGACACCCCACACCCAGCTACAGGAGGGTGTTTCAGACCCACAGTTTTGGGTGTCGGTTGAACCGGTAACAGATTTGAAACCGGCCATCAAAACTTGGGAGGATCTGGCATACCCGCTGAAAATTAGGGTCCAAGTTACCGTTTTTAAAACAGGTCTATGCGCATGGTGTCCGTCTCCCAGAAATAGTAGGGTCAGTCCGAAAGCGCCGATTTACATTAGATTTAAGGGAAGTGTCGTACTTTTCTCTTATGCACGCTTGGTATCAGGAGTGGGTTAGGGAAGAGTATGACACTTCCCTGCACTCATATGTTAGCCCGTGTTTGATGATACGGGCATTGTGGTCCTGACTACTCCAGTTTCTGGGTGGAGGTAGGTCGGACCGCCCAGTTTCTGGGAGGAGGTAGGTCGGACCCCCCAGTTTTTTTGGGGGGATAGGTCGAACTTTCCCCCAATTTCTGGTGGGTCGGTTTGTAGGCAGCTGCTTATAAACCGTCCACCCCAGAAACTGTTGGTCTGACCTACCCCCCCCTAAAAAAACTGGAGGTAGGTCCGACCTACCACCCCCAATAAAAAAAGTTACCCTCCCCACAGAAACTGTGGGGAGATCGAGGCACCTCGAACCCCCAGAAACTGGAGGGGATCATATCAAAAACGCCCCTATCAGCAAACACGGGTTAACATATGAGTGCAGGGAAGTGTCATACTCTTCCCTTATGCACGCTTGGTATCACTAATTAAGGTATAAATGATTAAGTGTCAGTCATATATTTGTTTTACCGCTCGTGTTAGACTTTTTGTTTGCAGAATTGTATTATTTGTGCTGCTTCCGTGACGTTGTAGTAAAGTATGATTTAGGAATACGGGGGTTGCTAGTTAGGTCAACTCTCATTCCCGCTGCGTCATACCAAAACCCTTAAAGCGATACATATATTGCAGCTTTGTGCTCAGCAGTAACGGGTGAGATTTGGGATAACCTGATCGGCAGTGATTTAGATCTTGATCTTCAAATAACGCTGAAATATTCCATGAAGGGATGAGTCGTGGGATCCACAGTTCGAAACTTGGGGAACTGAAAATACCTAGGAGCCGTTCAAAATTTAATCAGGGAATCCAAAAGCACTAAAGCAGTCATAACACGTCAAATATATACGTGTCGTTTAACGACTGGCTACAGGTATGGATTGTGGCAAGAAAAATTTGTAGCGATTTTAGCCCCGCATTGAAAATTTGGTTTTTACGTCGAAACAGAAATAATTGGCATATTTGTAGCCCAGTGGGAGAGTTTCTCTGAAATTTTTAGCAGCGCAGAAAACTACCTTGGGGCACGAACGGAGAGGCGAATGGCCAAGACTCCTAAGGGCAAGGCGAAATTGGTATCCTTCCTCTATTTGGAGAAGCCACACATAAGAGTACCGCCGGCCCAATCACTCGTTGTGACAGATGAATATAGCGGAGCCTTGTGTTTACCTCTGCTGTAGACACAGTCTGACACTTTACCTAACTTCTATTCTTTCCCATTTTACTTTTGCAGTTCCTAGTACTATATTTAAAGTAATATATTGTTGGACAGTAAAATAAATGACTCCATTACGTTCGCGAGCTTTGCCTCGATTAATTATTTTCGCTAGTAGACGACTATATTGCACAACACCGGTATTTATCGATCATGGAACTTTCAAGGTTAGAATTGTTAATTTGTTGAGGATCTTAATTGGTTGCTAAAATAAAAGATAATTTTTTGCACTTGAAGTTAAACAAAATTTGAAGATTGAAGCTAAATTGGAGTAAAATTCCCCGTTGTGCTATTAGAATTTGTATTTTAACTTATAAAGAAAATAATATTCCGAGTAATGAAGCGTGTATTATACTGTATATTATGAAGCGACTTGTGGCCAAGTTTTTTTGTTCTGAGTGTATACATACAATATACGGACAGTTTAGCCCGTTTGTTTCGCACTGCTCATTTTAAAAACTACATTCGTGCATACATCCTTCAAAATGGTTGGACTTCTTGCATATTTGGAAATAGATCACAGGTTGATAGCATATTCCTGGATAGAATCATGGGTCCCACTTGCATAACTATGCCAACGTCGCTAACACATTTTAGCGCAAAATTTGACCCCCAAAATACAATAAACAGTGTTACTGTCAATCACAATACATTGAATTTGTCTGCCTGTACCAGGGAGTAACCGGAATTCCGGTTCCGGCGAAAATCGTGTTGAGGTTGCAGTTCCGGCAAAGGGCAAAAACCACACCGGAACCGGAATTCCGGTTTGAAATTTTCCACGTTTTTTGCTTCATCTGTAATCCAAACATATGTAATATATATTATACAATGATCCAATATAACCAAGCAAAAGAAAAGATTAACTAACCAATTTGCCGTGTGAAACGTAATTAGTGCGCATAATTTGAGCAGGAATTTTTCATAATAGCCTGCAGGAGTTTGTTAAATCAAAGTCAGGTCGATGCTTGTAGCAACTATTTACCACATCCAGAAGTCTGTGGGATACGTTTGAATTAACCCGGTCCAACTCGGTAACAGAGTATGGCTTACGCAGAAGTACTTAGGGTATGTTTGGCTAACATAAATTGCGTCATGCACCCGCCAGTGCGCTTGTAAACTTGGTAAATCAGTCTAAATTGAAGTAAACTAACGTTATCTGCAACGCAGCTAAAAACTGCTTTCTTGGAAATGAACTGTATTTATAGAAACTGTGCGAGCAGCATCACAGTGTGTCTCATTTACACAGGGTGCCCGCGGTCGGGAAAATCCTTGAAAATCCGGGAAAACGAAAAGTGACGGGGAAAATCCTTGAATTTCGGCATAAATCCTCAAAATTCGGGAAAATCCTTGAATTTTGGTTAGAATTTTCCTTTAAAATTTGTTTGGTATTCAGTGAAGTTACTGCGACAAAGTGCAGACGTATATATATTCTTCTAAATGTGTTCAGAATTTTTATCCTAAATGTTGCTTATATGCACCTCCCGGTCTAATTTTTTAATGCACATTCGTTTCTATCTTCCTTGTTATATTTATTCAGACCGTATTGGAATGACCGACGCGTGCCCTCGTTTATATATAGTCAAAGCCTAAACATCCGGGATAGTAAACTGTAAGCCTAAATTAGGCGGAAAGCTTGCCCGATAAGGAGCTTGACTGCGAAATGCACATGTTATTGACCGTGTTTAAGCCATGCTTATTGGACGCTGAATGACCCTTTTCGTTGTGCTCAGACGTCTTTTGCCGCTTGCGGTACGGATCTTTGACCTGATAACCTTATCCGCAAATCACTTCATCCCCAGCTTGGGTATCGTCGCGTCCTTCGGGTAACTAACTATACGCTAGGGGAAAGTAGCACATTGGAGTAACAACTGATAACGTAACGGGCGGATTTAGGCGTGTTGTTCAAAAGAAGTTGAAAGAAGGGATATGGGATCCAGAAATAGGCTTGCAACAGCGATTTGTCGTTCGGGAAAATAGCCATAAATATTCGGGGAAATCCTTGAAAATAGACTTCTTCTGGGCGCGGGCACCCTGTTTACAGCATTCTGATTAGAAAGTTATGATCATTATGATCTAACTGACGGGCACTGTTTGTCCAACGCTAGCCTAAACAGTGTCTAAGACCACTGATCAGAAAATTACCTTCTATCGATCATTTTCTCTTAGAATCATATAAACCAATAATTTTAAGTTTCCTACAGAAGAACATGCAACAAACGTATGTGTAGTAAAGGAAGGCGACTGGAGAGAGAGCGAAAGTGTGTATTCTACGCTCCAAGCTTTGTAATTGCTTTGCACATTCGATTTGACGCAGTATACGCAATGGTGTATAGTGGAAGATATTTTTTGCTCTGAATGTCCAAAAACCAACATATTTGATCGATAAATAAACATTATTAGCTTCCTCAGTCTCTTTAAAGTTTCAGAAAGGCAATAATACCATCGCAATACATTAAGTTTAATGTAAAAGCTATTTTTAATCCATTTTAAATCCACTATACCTTCATTTCTTCCATCATCTGTTTTACTATATTTAAATTTCGAAGACCAGGTTCCGGATCCGGTTTAAATCGACGGTTCCGGTTGCTGGTTCCGGTTCCGGTTATTCCGTGGCCTGTACCTACACTTATTTGCATGCCTGTATGTATACTAATGGACGCCAGACTGTATTTTAGCGCAAAGATTTACATTTCCATCTTTGCGAACCCGGTGATCTCAAACGGAAACCCGACTGGGCGACCGACTCTCTCAAGTTCGGCCATGTATTCTCAGATCATATGCTTACAATAAAGTGGAATCAAGCGCTTGGTTGGGGCAAGCCAAAAATCCAACGGTTCGCTAATTTATCATTTCATCCGGCTGCGAAAGTGTTACACTATGCCATTGAGGTAACATATTGTATTTATTTGTTTCAAACCAATATGATCCATAATTTTTAAATATAATATGTTGCATTAAAGCGATCGCGTCATACGATTCCTAGGGTGTCGCAGCCAGTAATGTAATGTAATAACCTGTAATCACCTTACCCCAGGTTGGAGGGCCAGTGCTTTGTTAGTGCGCGATTTCCAATTCGGCCATTCTTGCGCCGCCTCGTGTAGTACTTCGATTAGTCGGCTCCGCCATGTTCGCCATGCGACATCCTTGAAAGCACGCTCCATATCTGATACTAGCAGACTGCTCCAGCTGACCACAGCTCGTCCGCGTGGCCTTTTCCATGACGGCGGTGGCACTGAAAGTAGCGCCTTCTTTGATAATCTGTCATCTTGCATGCTCATCACGTGTCCGAGTCATTTTTCAGTCGTCGCTTTTTGAGCTCGGCTCCAAGTTGCCTTTGTTGCTCGTTCATGTCGTAATATAATGAAATATTTAAAATATTTTCACAGAATTAACATAAACAATGTTTGTAAATTTGTTCCAAGACTTTATTTAAAATATGTGTTATACGTTTATTAATTTTGTTCCACTTAACTACTGTTATGTATAAGTATAACTTGTTATACGTCTTTCATATACGTAATACCTTGCAAAACGTATGATGTAACCAACCATGTTTCAGTATATGGTTCCCAACGTACTCTCAATTGGATGCGATAGCAACAACCTGAATAGCAACATATATTAAGCCCTATTGGGATTAACTTGTAAAATGTATAGCTATAATTCCGTTTCAAAAAGCTATGTCTTTGAAACGGTGCGAATGAATCGGTCTTAGTCTCCACTATGGGCGATATGGGGAATATTGTAAAAATTTCTTTTCTTGTCTGTCGGTGCCATCAAAAGACGTCTTTGAGTGGATGGATTTCAACGAAATTTCTTTCTTCGATAGCAAATTGTGATAACGATGTGCCCTTTAGCTGAACGTTCGGCCAAATCTGACCGTATCGGTACCAGTGTTTCGCAGCCCATTTCTCGCGACGCAGGCTTGATACCGAAAAAGGATACCATTCCCCGCAATCAGTTCAACTGTGGTCTACCACTTTGGTGGTAACTATGTTGTGGGACCATTCATTCCGCCACTGAGGGTCTTAATATAGCGTCTGGATCCATTGCCAGGCATGACGTTTTTTAAATTTTGGCAAGTTATTGTGTGTTTTTACCTTAAAACGATTAGTTTTTATGTTACCACGCACATTGAGTAACGCTGCTTTGTTATCTATAGTACAGCGTGGCGTGTAGAGTTCAATCACCCAATTACCATAATGTGCACAGTCTTCATTGATTATGGATTGCGTGGTTATATATGTTTTTCGGATCGCTGAATTCTTTGACATGAATATATATTTAGAGTCCAGCACGAATATTTTGTATATTTGAAGTGGTTTTCAATTGGGTTTAAAGCCGTCAGACCGGATTTCCAGCATATACCCCGTCTTCAATATTGCTTTCACGGTTTTATAACTGTCTTTATAGGTTTTTTCGGTACGTTAAATACACTGGCATGATTATCTGAAGTCAAACCTGACTACCATGCATTTACAATGGGTTTTAAAAGGGTCACGGTCGGATATGGACCAGCCCGATTTACCGAACGAATTTCAGAATTCAGGGTTCAAGGGTTAATAGATTAAAGATAACACAGCCTATTATAAGTGATGAAACCATGGTCGCTCCGTTTCACCCTCGCTTAGAAGATACTAGTAGTGATATACAAAGGTAATAAAATATTAACATGTGCACTAAAGATATATTTTTATTTTAGCGACTGAACGAAAACCCAAGTTCTTCAAAATGAACTTTTTTTAGATTTGTTGAACAAAATCTGATATACAAATATATCACATCTGGCGTTCTTTATGTGGCACATCAATTTAACCAATAATTAAATTGTGGCTACCGCGGTATTTAATAACTTTTAAAGATTGGGGTCCCACCGCGTTATTACCGTTTGCGGTTCTAGCTGTTCGAAGGCATGAAAGCATATCGCGGTATTGATAATCAAATCCGTATGTTTCGGCCGGAATTGAACGCTCGACGGATGATTAGAACGGCGGAACGATCTGGGCTTCCAGTAAGTGGATTTTCACTATTTATGGTATTGGTCGCTATAACGCAACAAAACGAGTATTACTGTTTAATTGAGATCGTAAAGTTCACATAGTCTGTAACAATTTTATAAAGTTTTTTGCAAAATAAACCATAATTTCGACGTTCAAACCTTTCCTTATTGTACTCAGTTCACTATTGGCCAGTAGCGATAAACACGTGTTATTGCTTCAAATCTATTAACTTGACGAGTTGCCACGATATTAAAAGCAATGTGTGTTGGTCTTTAGCAAAGGCAGTATCAATACATCGTACGCTCGTCACATATCAAACACAACAATAAATTGCTTGCGAGATTCTGTTATTCGGTATGGGCCTAGTGTGTAAAGACTCGGTCTCGGTTGTCAGTGTTAACAAAATCGACAATCGTGCGGAGAAAACATATACAATAAACTAATAAGTTAAGGCCATAATGTACCGCTAATCCTATCACATTTTATGCAAAGCTTACACTAAGGGTAAAAGTAAGTCGGGGGCTGACGCAAACCGAGCCACCCGCTCAAAGCTGTTCTTTCCATTAAACATATATACATCATTAATTGTGGATTACTTTAAAGGCTTTCTCTACACTAATACCAATAAAATATTATTCATTAGTTTCTTAGAAGTTTTCTCAAGTGGCGTTTAAACTTTAAAAAATTCTTTTGCATGTGCGTCATTTGTATCTGCATCTATTGGTGCATATAATTTGGTGTTTGGGCTGCTCTAGATATTTTTAGTTTATATTATAGAATAATAACGCTAAAAGGAGGCTAAATATTTAGTTTCACACCGAAAAAATGCTGAAAGTGTGGTATTTTTTATTTAATTGTAATATAGAAGTTTAGAGTAGACCTATATTTTTTCGAAATTACTATATAACAGTGTATATATATTATCGCGTTTCATTTCTGCGTTGTACGAGTCCATACAACACGCGCTAGAATCCCTTATTTACATGGCAAATGGTTCCTACTTCCCGATTAGTGATTTTTCTAAAAAACCGGATCGGTAAATTTGGAATATGTCATGGTTTTGATCATTCAGCCAGACCTGATGACCTAGACCAACCGGTATAACTCGTATGCTTCCGTTGTGCAATAATCACGAGTATAATTTGTTAGAAATTTTTAGTCATTCGACGAAGCTGAGCTAATTGACTGTATCGAAAAGCTCATACAAATCGATCGTGAATGGGTGCCATATTCTTCGACTGGATCGCTTTATATTCGACCCACGTTTATCGGAACCGGCGTAAGTATTTCAAACCTATATTTGTATAACCGTAGAAGATTATTACATTTTCCAAATTGTACAAGCAACAGCGATCATTTTTCCCACTATAAATGTGCGCCGACAGTTAAGCGCACTCTAGCATAACCGACTATCCTCGCGCCGAGTACCAGTATTTTCCATCAGGAGTTAGGTGAACAGCAGCATATTATCTTTTCTAGTTTATAATAGCTGATTATACACAAGAGGCAATGATATGTTTCAGGCAGCAGCAATAATTTAGTTTTTTATAACCGTAAAAGACGTAATGCACAGGTATTTTAAGGTGACCCCACCAACCATCCTAATTTGTTGAAACGTAGCCATTTTGCGTTGGCAAAACTTCAACTTTATTTACCGAAATTTTTGAGAACTAGAAATTGTAGAATTTAAATTAAGCACATTTTTGTTCGCGAACAAGAAGGACTTAACTATGGAATCGATTTGTTTATGACGTCACTATTACGTTAAATTTGTTTGTGAACGCTGAATAATCATTATTCAAACTTGATATGCAGTAAGGGACAGAAATTCTGCAAAATGAAAATTGCGAGAATCCTGTTGGAGCACGAAGTGTAATTTCTGCCACTTGTATTGGATTTTATCAATTTGTGGTTAGAGAAAAACCAAAAGAAATTCAGCGGTTTTTTCAGTACCAATGATTTGCGATTCGATATCGGCTATTGTGAAATAGGATGTTTGGGGGCCACCTTACGTTTACTCATGCATAAGTTAGTCAACGTTGCTCAATCTCGTATTGCAAATATTGCAAATTTTATACCAAATAAAACCTTTACGGTAATTTAAATGGTCACCCTTCGCCGTTATTTTTTTAATTATTTTGTTCTCAAATTATATTTTTGACATGCTTTGCAAAAACAAAATCTTTGTATAAGATGTGTTGTAACTTTTTCATGGTAAAATTTCTGTACACTTTTGTGGTAAAACTACGCATTGGAGATTAGGCTTTAATGTTATGTTCTAAAGCAAATCAAAATTCACAATAGTGTTATAAACTTTGATTGACCGATTTTTTCCGCGTGGGAATGTTCATTGTGGGCGCGGAATGTATTTGTAATGCGGTATAATACAAATACTATGCTACCTATTTGATGTGAGAATTTGAATCAAGAGTAGTTGAAATCCGAATAATTTTATTAGTCGCTGTTCTAGTTTACTGATTACCTCATTACTAAATAATGTGGTTCGCTCATTTTAGCCATAAGCCTAAAGCGACACTGTAAAATGAAAAATGTAAAACAACTGTATTTCAGCCAATAAGTTTAAGCACATGTCTGGCCACATGCACCGAAAACTCGCCATTAGCATTTTATGTGAATAAACCTGATTTGCTGTGGTTCATTTACTAAGCAGCAATATTATAATAATAGTGAATTTAATGTCTCATAAATTATTGATATTGAGTGGAAGGAGTGTTACGAAGTCAACTAGAAATAGGGTTTGGTCAAAACGATGCCCGGAAAACATTTTATCGGTGATATCTCGGCAAAATGGTGAACATATCATTAGACTGGATTTGTACGGAAAAAGCTCTTTTGTGGCTTCCATGACCTATACATAGTGCTGTAACTCTCAAGAGGGTTTTGAAATAGGTTTTTTGGACCTAGTTACACAGTAAGTATGTTTACATGGCTTTTTTTGTAGCAATTTATAGTTTTCGTGGAAAACGAGTCTAAAGTGCCTGTTACGACCGGACCTAGTCACCGGTTCCTGAAATATCTGAAAACCGTCGATATCAGAAATTAGTCATTATGTTACTTTTTGTCTTTTTTCCATCAAATTGGGCAATCTAGTGACTGTGTGACCATTATTATATATACTATATAGACTAGCTAATTTCCGATACATCCCAAATTTGAGCTAATGGTGTTTCTGGAGGCCATAAATTGTATTTTTGGCATCTGGTTCACCTAAAATGCGATTTAGGTCCGTTAAAAAGCAAACTTGATCAAATTGTGCACTCTAGTGATTTTGCGAGCACTGTTTCCTAAACCCTATACCCTAAAATTGGGCTAATCATGTTTAAAATTTAGATTTTTAGTATCTGGCTCGCCACAAGTGCGATTGATTTGGCCATT
>JASANE010018677.1:0-10774 GCA_030248225.1 Trileptium ribeirensis | reverse complement strand
ACCAATTGATGGGAATTTAGGTCATTATAATGCGTTTATAGGTATCCCGCGTTGCTTCATAACCTAAAACCATTTGCATTTGCGTAATATGTATCAAATCTTGGCAGGTTTTGGGATCTTAAAACGTAAAATTATTCTTCAAATTATTATTTTTCTTAAAGTTTGTGATTTATAAATTTAAAATGTTTTCGTCTTTCAATCATTGGAACAAGAAATAAAGAGTTATAAGGTTTTGATATGCGATTAAATTAACACTATCGTTTCTAATGTGTAATTTCTTACCTGGAAATTTAAGAAAGCTCATTGATCTGAATTTGGAATGACGTTTCTACTCGCTTTGCGAAATAGTATCATTATACCTATGGGGCAGTATCAACGTATCGAGTACAAAATTTAAGAGCTTTGTGTTGTAAATTTATTACCTAGTGACATCTTTGTACCCAAATTTTTTGTTCAGAACATGATTACTCTTCAGCCGTTATAAAGCAAGTTCTCGAATTCAGCTAAATATCCTACTCAATAGTAGTGGAGTCAACATATAGCGTGTGTTATTTGTTTTCGTTATCTGGATTCCACACAATATCATTAACAGTACTTTTGAAAATATAAACCGGATACTGTATGTTAACACAAAAAACAGCTTGGAGCGAGGATCCTTTGAGTTTAGTATAAGCACGTTAGTTTTGTATAAGACTCAGGCTTAAGTTTAGTATATCGAGAACCGAAAAGCATGCATATTGCTTTTGGCCCCTAAACTTTACATTGTCCCAAACCTTTTAGAGTTTACGCTGAGGTGGTTTTTATAGAAAAAGCAAAAAAGATAACTTATTGATACCGACCTAAAATGAAACGAAAATGCTAAAAGTACAATTTTAGTTTTGTTATTAACACCACGGTGGTTTCAATGTTCTTATAAAATTGGGATATCAGCTGTGCGTCGTGACCAAGAAGTGTCGGCGCCAGGGTGCATACCTATGTTACATGGTTACTGCTAAAATTACCTAAGGCAATTCATATGAATATTAATACATCATAAATGTGGTGCAATGTTACAGATATTCTGCGTAACAGCGCAGCTAAAACTTGATCCAAATTGGTCTGTATATTGTTGTGTTGGTTAGAGAAAACTTAACGTCAAGTTTTAATCGAGTCGGCCAACATAGCTGTAAGAGACCCAGCTAAGATACAAGCTGAGCAATATTATATATACACAATAAAGCGTAAGCCGAAGTCCTAAATGATAGCTTATTTACAAACTTTAAGCAATTCTGAGAAATTATCTTTCCTTGCTTGATCCAATTAATGTTTTATCCACGCGAAGGAAACCAGGATTCAACTATGGGTTTTGTTAAATATTGAAAACATAGTGGTCAGTTTAATCATATCCCTTCAACACACTCTTTTAATATTAATTAACAAAGAATCCGGTCTCTATTGTGGTTATTGTCAACAATGTAACAAAAATCAGGATAACCTTTTTGAAATCAATGTTTCGACCACAAAAGTTATGTCTTTCTTGTTCCACTTCGACAAATTCTGAAAAGAAACATGGTTTAACCATATCAACTTATAATGTTTATATTGTGCATCCTTTTAATGTATTTAGTGCTGGTATTTTATATTTTATTACAAATAGTATACATATGCAAATCACAAGATAACATTCAGTCAATAAAATACAATATCATTCGGAACAATGAATAATATAGCAATGTCCATATGAAACATAAGTTACCCCATGTAAAAATATATCCTTTATGGTCATAAGCACTCCGACTAATTTTATTTATTTTAACTGTAAACAGTTAATGTTTATTACTAGAAATCTTTTCCTTGAATGTCTCATTAAAGTTGTATTTCTGACGGTATGAATATAATCAACCATGCGTATTGCTCTATTGAGAGTTTGTCTCTTGACAACTTTGGTTCTTTTTTCAACGCAACCACGCATTATGGAATACATTTTTGGTTTGAGTTTACAAAATTTCTCAATGGGAATGCTAGCTGTTTCATCTTTCATTGTAGCGATCACACAAAATAATAACCACTGCTAGCGAAACGTCAATTCGCAAGTTAGAAAATCGCCACAACATACTAACCGTTTCAAGCGGGTCTATGGCGTAGCAGTTATCACGTCTGCTGCGCAAGCGGAAGAAAAGGCCGGTGTTTGATTCCCGGTGGACCCATTGTTAAGCTTGAGCGGCATTTTTGTTAAATTGACGTTTCGCTAGCAGTGGTTATTATTTTGTGTGATCACTACATTCATTTTGCCCAACACTTTTTGCTTGTATTGGAATGAAGAAAGTGATCAGAAAGTAATCACTGGTATCAATACAACTTATAATTATCAATAGAAAATTGTCTAAAACTTTTAAATACATCACACAATAGTAAAACCACAAGAGCTCATGGTATTGTTCAATTTTCTCTAAATTCTGGTGACTCCAAACCATTTTTAGGGTTTATAAGCATTTTCAGCTATACTTTGGTCATTCAGTTTATTGAAGAATTCTGCAAATGGTGGTAAATTCGTTTCATCAAAACGTTTCCAATAGTCTAATGGTAAGAATAAATACTATTTTGCAATAAAAGTTGTGTAGAGGTACCAAACTCACTAGTCAATGCCGGAAATACCCGTCTTTTTTAAGTTATCAAATAATGCTTGAAGGAATGGTCTTAGAAACACGCTATCTTTAAATTTGAGAGATCAAGTATATTTTTAAATTTATTGCTGTCTTGCTTAGCCGGTCCATCCATTTCAGCCATATTATATAAAAGTTTTATCATCCTCCAAACCATTATCTCTTCCCTCTCCTAATTGGTCAACGGATACCACATCTGCAAGTTGGTCGTTGTCAATTTCGGAATGTGATTGAATATTGGTTTGCATTGAATCGTGTGTCGCAAAGGGATGAGCAAGGTAACGTTGGGATCATATGTTGTTATGTTTTGTCGTTGTTCTATAATCTCATGTTCGAGCTTAATGCTGAATTATAGATAATCCTCAACAGATATAACGATTCAATCGAGACACATCTTCAGTTGATTGGTTATCCTTCCAATTTTTTTCAAGATTAGATGACCATCGTATTTGCGAATATTGCGGAAAAGACTGGTGACTTCTTGATGATTTTGTAGCTCATTATGCATTCAATGTGGTTTGGACCATGAAATCGACCAGAGAGATGACTATGCTCTCTGACTCGGTCACATAAATCTCAATTACCTCAAAAATGAAACAGCCATATGTATAGTTATGTTAGTACCAATAATCCTTGCTCATTTCCTAAATCTTAGGTCATTGACGCGTACTTCACATTTATTATGCAATTTATTAATATTGAGTAAAAAGTTTTTGACACTATGCTTAATTCTAATATCTTCTCCGCAGCATTGAAAAACATTAATCACATCATATCCGCACACCTGGTGTTGTAGATAAACCACGGTGAATGATGTTGATATAGACGGCTGAGAAGAGTTGATGGAAAGAAGCAGGATTTTGTCATCGGCGTAGATCGTATATACAATCCGTAAAATTTTATCGGTAGTTCGAAACTGTAGCAAGTTGTGTCGGAGAAATGTTATTTTAGTATATTCATTTCCGTACGTCGATCCAACTTTGCTTGAGAGTGTTGAGGAACCAGACCGCGTTGATAAATGTATTTCTTTATGTGTGTCGTCGTTGTTTATACAGTAGACGACCTAAATTCTTGATCAAGCAATACTGTTCTGTATAGAGAAGTAGATTGGCCATTTGATTACATGATCACTCATATATACTAAATATATACGAAGAGGAATTAATTTGCCAACTTCATAAAATGTAACACTATATCCAATACGGTGTTTTCAAATTTGTTAATATCCGAGATATAAACTGGAAAACTGATACAATCAAAAATTGAGTTTATCCGCATAGGCTTCATATTTCGTTTGACATTTAGCCGTGAAATCTGCTGATAAAAATTACACATTGAAAGCATTTGTTGTCATTGTTATGTACATTTGCGAATGTTTTTGCTTGAACTTATGTTGGGAGGCCCTTGTGGGTTGCCCATGATATTCCAAGTTACCGAGCCGTACGAAAATCTTGGTGGTACTCTTGTTTGACCATCCTTGAACCCCGCTGAAGAAATTTTTCTATATTCTTTGGAGTCTCGCAGAAAATTATCGACGTTTGAGCACTGGGTTTAGTAAAATTGAAGATTTTTCTGTAATTTTTCAGAAAACGTTGTACTGATTATGGTATCCGGATCCATATATTTTTAAAATGTAAACTTCATGCCAATATACACCTTGAGACCATTCCATATCCATAATCATTCCTTGATTGTAGTATCTAGCAGCTGTACCTGCCGTAATCGAGAAAAACAGCAGGGTCCACCATCTGCCGTCGAGACGTTATTTGATAACTATCTAGCCTTCCACGTAATGGTTTGGATAGCCGAGGGAAAACATAAACAAATATTACAGAAATAAACTTATTGTAATCTGGTTGAAAAATTGATATACACAGCATTTTATATCCTTTTCACGTACGTAGTTGATTCGACCGTAGAGCCAAGATCAGGGAATACTCGACGTTGATTGATCGATACAGAACCAACATTCGGCACATAATGGTTGAAATTTGGGCAGTAGATGGATCTATAAACATTACATTCCAAATCATACGTTTTTGAAAAAATTGCCTGGGCGGATGGAAAAGCACAACGTATTTTATTATAATGAAGTTTTATTATGTATTTATATCTTAAATATTTATTTTAGAGCAGGGTCAATAAGTTTATATGTGTATATAGTATAGATAAGCGGTAAACATATATATTTATTTATGTATAGGATTAATATGTATATACATGTACTTATTTGTTGTATGCCGGCAAGTAATCATCTGTCTTCAACCTTGACGTCACGCACCAGAGATAATTAAGAGTAATTAATCGCTGTTTCCCACAAAAATTTGACAATGTCAATAATATTCAAGTGCTCGATAACCGTCATTTTTGTTAATACGCAGGCAATGCCAGAACTCTTAAAGCTGTATTGAAGTTTGTCGTTAACAGTAGTACATTTTTAGTGTCTGGGCAAAAAGTCGAACTTTTATTAAAATTCTAGGAAAGCGAACTTTTGAAAAACTGTTTTGACGCATGAAGAAAGAGAAGTAAACTTTAATATCTTCGATGCCATGGCAGCCGCAGTCCTTAAAAGTGTTCAAATTCCCCACTGCAGTTGTTGTAAATAGCATAGAGTACGTATGTATCTAGTGTGTACCAATGGGCGGTATGATGGCAGAAAAAATTTCCACATTCTGGTCCTTCATAACGTAAACACAATATAATAACAATTCAGCATAACGTCGGTAACAATACAGCATTCTGCTATTAATTTTTAGCAGGTGTTTCTTTACGTTAGACGCCCTGTCGAATACAGGTACGTTCTAGCAAACAGGATATATTAGGCTCACACTATCTATACCTTCTTCGCCTCGTCTTCTACTTCTCAATAGATTGTTGCTCCAAAAAGTATTTATAAACATACTAGCTAGTCAGAGTTAATATACCGCCGATAGAACTGTTGAATGAACACCAGTTTTCTACGCTTTAGTACAACAAATTATAACTCAAATTGTTTGACGGGTCGAGCTTACGATTTATATGTTTTAGTTATTGTGAAGAAGTATTCTTCGAAATGAATCTTAATGTATAGTTTACAATTATATCCGTCATATATTTTAGTTAAAATATTCCTCAAAATAATTCTTTCATGGTTTACAACATAAGAAACATGAAATATCTAACATTTAAATATATACGTCACAGAGATCTATAGATCATCAATGGATGCATTTATATATAAATATGTTTTGTCTGCTGGAATTAACAACAACTATAAACACCTTAAATTTCATATTTCCGCAGAGCATCAATGGTGTATCAATTTAAATAAACTGTTGCAGGTCAATTCCGATATCCGGTAAGCAATCTCTTTTCTGATTTCGTTTGTCAGCGACAGAAATCTAGCTTGAAAAATTTATTTCCTTTTAAATGAGAGATTACGCAGCTAAATATTTCAATAAAACCTATTAGCTAATATTTTATAATCCTTCCGTGCTTCTGAAACCAAAGGTGTAAAGTTGATTTACCCGTTTTGTAACCACATTAAACATAGCATAGTCAACTCTACTTTGACAAAATGTGGACATTAATTTAAACGCGGTTTTGCGACACATTTAAATCGGTTGTTGCAGCGGAAAATGAAACTAATAATGCAGCGTTCACGTTATAATGTCCCCAATGTTTGTAACCTATGTACGCAACACAAAGTCAGAAATTAGATCCATGTATAGTTCTGTAGTAAAAATTGGCAAGTTAAACAATTTCATTTATAAAATTCAACCTTACGAAATCTAGTTAATTGCTTATTTCTCAGTTATTCCAAGCCATAGCGGAACTGCCCTACTAGTATCAGAGACAGAATCAAAATCTGATTTCATTTAAAAAATGTGATCAAAAACTTGTTTGTACAACATACCAGTATGTATTTTGCCAAAAACATAAAGAAAATTAATTTAATAATTGTCAACAAAAATGAAGTGACGTTACAATAAGTCAATTTGCTAAAAGTTAATTTTTTAAGAAAAGCCATTAAGTTTTGCCAAGATATCGCCCAGTCCTAATGTCTTTTTGTGTAAGAACAAAATCCACAGGCTACGGCACCGAAACAAAAATTTTAATTAAGTGTATATCGCAGATCTGAGAATACCAAAAGGTAGTACGGCGATAGTATAAGCAAGTTGCACTGGAGCATTTACTAGATGCTTCGCATGGATCGTTGAGTACTGAATAACTTTGGAGTCATATGATCATTTTCAACCTGAAGCCTGTTACATTGTGATATATGCTTCTATAGTTTTGCTTGTCAATTCTTTCAACCTACATAACCTCGAATTTGGGATATAAATTCATCGGTTATCAGTTCTTATCAGTAGTAAACGACATAGCACGAACTTCAATGATATTTTCTTAAATTCATGTAGGCCCATTGTTCCTAACTATCTTTATCCTTTAGCGGTCTAAATTCGAGAAAATATGCAAATTGTGTACCAGAACCACATCTTTATAGAAAAGAAGGATAATTTATTATACTATTTTGTAGCAATCACGTTGTGCCTTTTACTACTTTCGGTTAACTCCTAGTGCGACGACGACTATGCAAGCATGTTTGTAGAATTTGTGTATTTGATTTAATACTAATATGTGTTTATTACTAAACTAGACCTTCAGTTTTGATATTTACAGGTTAAATTTTAGCGGTAGTTTTGAATTGGCCCAACGAGGCGCTTAGTATAATTTTATATGTTACGAGATTCAGTTATTTGCTTGGAAAAACAACTCTAAATGTAAAAATTCAGGTCCCAGTGGGAGTTGAACAAGGAACTTCTGGAAAGTGCTAGACCACTCGGCCGTGTTTTAACAAACGTCTCCTGTATTACATTGCGGGTTGTTTGAACTATGTTGCGAGTTTCCCAGAGCAGTTAAAACGCCGCAGATATACATGTTGAGCAGCTAGAAAGTAGTTAACGGCAATAAACCGTACCAACCTTGAAATAAAACATGGAACGCTAGCTACCGGGATTTCGCGATTAGAGTTTGCAAAACATTTTTTAGAAACACGACTTGGATCACCCTTTATATCCTAACCCGAGCGTGTTTCACTTTGTTCAACCATTAAAAATAATAAAGATTACGGCATCAGTTGTTTAGGATTTAGCTCAAATTCTGCGAATTAACATAGGAATAGTTAATTGTTGGCATTACATGGTGTAAATCTACAGGTATGCAGTCTTCGATGATGGTTGACTTTGAAGTCGCGGAATGATAACATGGCGAGAGCCATGTAAAATCCTCATAAACATTTGTTTCTATAAATTCATCCTTTATTTTTCGCCAAATTCAGAAATGACACAATACTCTAGAAATTACATTGATTTTTCAAGTCTTGGTGCCATTGTTTACCTTATTGAATCCAACAATATATTGATTTATATTTGTTACAGTGGCTTCGCTTATGTGATCATTTACTACGAATCAATATTTTATAAGAACCTGTTTGAGAAGATCAGCTACGACGTAAGTTTTGTTGTTCAAATATTGTCTGCATACAGTTTTTCGGTTCAACCCTTTCGCATACAATAAGATACTGTATCACCAACAATATATCTTAGTGTAGAAAGTGTTCCCAACTTCTATTGGGTCTTTGTGCACTAACTTCGAGAAAATACCCAATTTTGTGTCAAAATCCACAGCTTTACAGAATAGGATCACATATTATACTATTTTGTAGCAAGTACACAGTATTCTAGTTGTGCATTTTACTACTCATTTGATACATTCGAGCTAAAGCTGCGAAACCAAAGATCCAAGCGAATTTCTGTTATTTGATTACGCCGTCTGATACTTAATATATTATTTAATTAGGTAGCTAGGGTTCAGCGGTTCCAGTTGAATATTTACTTTTGTTTTTCAAATAACCGAACATAAAGCAGATTTCAACGGCAGTTTTTAATCATTCGACGACGGCGCTTAATATAAGAAACTCTGCGATTTGACTGTTGTGGAGTGAAATAACTCTGTTCTCGGTTTGAAACTGATCAATACGTGGAGAAAATGTTCTCGATCAATATCCAACTTTGTTGTGTGTCAAAGTATAAAAATGAAGTGATTGTATTAGACTACTATTTCTGTAGTTGCTGTTACGTAACTTTCTGTTAATTTATAGTTACTTTATAACCTTATCGCATATATAGATCCAAACATTGAACGCAGTTGAGAATTCTACTAGGTATTCGTACGAAAGTGTGATGCCAAATTTATAGACTTGCAATCTCCAATGCCTAAAGCGGTATTTTGAAAAGTAAATCTATTTAGAATGAAGATATGTCTTCAACATATCGGCGAAGCACAACATAATTTGTTATTCGTGCCAAATGGTTAGATGGAGCTTCTATCTATAACTTCAATTTTAAACCCTGGATGTAAATAATAAAAACGCTAAATATCACGGCTGTCAGATGCTAAGTATAACCACATCCATATCACCTGTTAATTCAGCACGATTTTTTCGGTAAATCAGGTCTCAACTTTGTTTGAAACGGCTCGAGCTTTAATAAAAGAAGACTATGGCTGCTGTAATAATCCGTCATCTGCATTTCATTTTTTAATAATAGCAGCTTTCTGCTTTGCAGACAATGTGGATACAATTTTGGGTGTATAATTTTGTAAATGCGGTTTTCAGTATGCTAACATACGAAAAGAAATAATTGGTGATAAATTCACAGCAAAATGAGCAAACAAGTTGTGCGAATATTTTCAATAAGATCAATTCAAGCATGTAAAGACCAAATCTTTCATTGTAGTAAACAACAATTGTACCAAATTACAATTTCTATCAGGATATTTTCTGTGCTTTTTCACAATGTCAATTATTGGGGCCTAGGTAAACCTGAGAGGCGGTACGTTATATAGCTAGAAAAAGAACAATTTAGAGCGGTGGATTCAAGAGGCGGCAGCCCCCAACGTAGGCTTAGGGTTAGTCTATGTCTCAAATATGGATCTAAGCAAGGCTTAGGCTTAGTATATCGAGAACGGCATGGCATGGATTATACTTAGGCCACTCAGGGTTACCTTGGCCCAATTGTGATTGCTGGTTTTCATGGATAGTAATATTATTCGACTTTGGATGCAGATTTGCTAGTATTCTATGACTTTCAAAAATTGAAACTGTACTTTATAATTAACGTTTCAGCTGTCGGATTTGTTGTCTGATACCGGTGGTCTGTTCGGGCTCACCGTCGGCTTGTCGATAATTTCGTGTGTTGAACTCTGCATTGTTGTATTTGATGGAACTCTTAAAGTTGGAACAAAAATGAAGAAATATATAATTTAAATAATCCGTATTATATCTTTTAGAAATATATGTCGTATAAATGGAAGCAGCTGAGTATTTAGAGAAATAGCTGTTCTAAGTTGATACCAGATTGTTATGTTCAACTAAACTGCTTCTACTATGTGTCTCGGTGATTTAGTGCTTTAATTTATATGCCCATTAGGATGGATCCACTCTGAGTATTTAGAAAATTAGCTGTTCTAAGCTGATTTTAGCTTCGTACTTAGGCAGAAATATTCTCGTTCAGGTTCTAACGCCCGGTTCCCCCGAAATGCTACGCACAACCCATTTCTGGAATCAATCATTAATATCGAGTTCCGACGTAGGAGACGTTAGGCGATTCGGGATGTACCCGTATAGAGTGCAGTGAGGACTGATCAAACGAAGGCGAAGTTTTTCTGATTCCCCGTGGTCTTAGGTAAGGCACAACAAAATGGACGCTTCTCGGTCAGGCTTTTTACATGACTTGCTTCCTTTGGGTTAGGATCGACGAATTTTCCTGAGCCGACCACGGTAAGATTTCTGGAACGTGCATGCCACGGAAATTAGTGAATTGTTCAATGGTTTTGCTACTATGGATTCCAAATTTGCAGCTTAGTTGAACGTTCAATGCTCATGCCGTGTTTGAGCTTGGACAGAAACGCAGATTAGGGACGGAGGACCAGCCTCCGTCGGGTTTTAGGAAACCCTTAGAATTTCGTCTTGTTCTTTGAGTTAGGAAAATTTGGGATTACAAAAGACATATCAAATTCTAGGTGTTACCACTTGAGTTTAAGGTATTTGCTGTCTAGGGATCGTCTCGGTTTATATCGTTGGATTTTAA
>JASANE010018675.1:0-12508 GCA_030248225.1 Trileptium ribeirensis | reverse complement strand
AGTAAATTGTAGGACCATTTCAGTTTATGACGTCACAGTTACATTAAACTTGCTCGCGAGCAAGGGTGAATCCTGTTTCAACGATAAAAATGATAGGGAATTGTCATAACCCGAATGAAAACCTGAACTCTGCTCTAGCAATGAATTGAGTCGGATTTGCAATTTGTTTCGTAACAATTGATGTTTATTCGGGATCGGGAATTGCAAAAGAGGATGATGGGGGTAGTCTTAAGTTAGAGTCGCGCAAAGGAGTATTGGTTTTATCATTGTTTTTAGTTCAACAACTGATCAATATTAAATTTCTGGATCGCACGATAGAGTGTCGCCAGTATTGCTAGATAGCGATATCTTCTCTATTTATTGGTGTATATTTATTGGCTCAAAATCGACTGGCAACTACACCACTGCCGCATCCACACATTTGTAGTGCTCCGAGTTATAGTGTCTTAAGGATACGCGCGTCGATAAGCCTGTCCAGTACTCGAAGACCGTTTCGGTGGACGTCTTTGTAAGGAAGAGCTATTGGATCCCAGTCCTGTTTGTTTGGTGTAAGAATCCAAAATTCCGAAGATTGTTTCAAAGACATTATCAGCGCGGCGTTCTGCTAGCCCCATATCGACACACTCGACTGCCTACAGTGTGCCCGACACCGTCTGAGTACAACAACATCTCCAGAGCTGCTAGAACAAGCAACGCTCTTTTAACCTCCAGCAGTATCGACCCTTGTTGGAAGTAATCTAACAAACCTCAAGGGGATGCCGCCAAATTATACATCATTTCCGATCAGTTGCGTGCACATAATCCTACTTGTGTCACGTGTTCAAACTGGCTAGCTACTATGTTACGCAAATAATCCTGCTCGACCATTAAAATTTTGAAGAACCTAGCTAGGCTAGGTGTTTGTCATCAACTGTCGAGCCGGACAGTACTTTTGTCACGATGCGTTCAGTTGAGTCGCTATAACTTAAGCCAGAGAACTACCATCCGCGAACATTACGTTTCTTATACATATGTAAACAATGCCGCAAAGGCGGCATACTGGTTAAAACCGTACATTGTATATACTTCAAATATAAAACTTTTAGAATTAGTGTGAAAATGCTACGCAATAAATGGTATTACAATAACCGCAACACTAAAAAGTTTCTCAATTGACGGTTGCGCCGGGCGTTCCGTTTGTCACGAAGTGCCCAGATATAATTATTCTGTATTCTCACATTAAGACTATTCTAAGTTATGCGTTGTCCACAGAGTATTGTGTGCAGTTATTCGACATCGTCAGCATATACACGCATGTGTATGGAAACATCACATTCGAATGTATGTAACAACCTTCGTGAGTTGTTACGCAAAGCGGGTTCTGCGTAACAACTTGAGTGCGTTGTTACACATATGCGCTTTCTGTAGCAACATTACTAATGTTGTTACGTACACTCTCAGCTTTATAACAACGGAAATGGGCACGCGGCCTGGGAAGCATGGGGCCTCAAGGACTACAGGATCTCGGGGTAGCATCGGGGCCTCTGGTAGTACGGGCCTCGAGTAGAAGAGGGGTATGAGTCCCCCGGGGGTCAAAATCTGCGGCCCATATTCATTAATAAATTTATTGTTTAATTCAGTTAATTTATGAAACAACTAGTATCCTCAAAACATTAACAACATATCGCGATAAAAAATATTGTTAATGTTTTTCAAGTCACGTTCAGGTTGATGTTAAGGGACTCTCGCTCGCACATTACTCGAGGCCGTTAGAATTCGCTGCTTCCTTGCACCGGTAAGTACAACCTAATGACCACAAAAAAACTTAAGCAGATATGTATTGGCACCATAAACAATTCTTATAGCTTGTGTTTAATTTAAGTGTACCTATAAATCTGAAATTTATATAATGGCTTTTGGCATTGTTGAATTAAAGCAATGCAATTTTCCATTGTGTGTAGTTTTTAGACAACGTGCAGTAGGGTTGCTTTGCACATCAGTTCTTCTAAATAGTATTTTTTCTTGAATGTTATGGATTGTAAAGTCATGTTTCTTTTGTACTATTAGTGAAGAATAAGATAACGGCTCATATAGCTGGACATAGTATTACAACGAGCTGAAAATAACCGCTGTGTTTCCGTTTAGTCAATTTTGTCGGGATTTGACTGGTTTTTTGAGCAACTTGAATTTGAACCTCTGGAATAGGCAAAATTAAGTTATTGTAAATTTCGTTTGGAGACACTTTGAAAGGTAAGAGAAAACATGTATCCGTTCGAACTTTGTTTAATATGTGTTAAAAATGTTTTTTTTCCGGCAAGGCTGTATTTTCGGGACTTTGTTTCAACAGAACAGGATTTAATTTACCGTTTTTCTTTGTTTTTAAGACGGAACAACAAAATAGAATAAAAGTAAACAACTGGAATATAAACTACCATATATTGGCAAATCCATTTAGTCCTATTTTACGCATTTCAATGATTTAATTTTATCATTAGAGATGGCTTTAGTTATACTCTGGCAGATATTTGACTACACCACGATTTTGACAATGCCAAATAACTAGGGGCTGAGAGTTCAAATTAGCATGACGCCGTTAGAAAGCTCCTTGGGCCGGTTTTTGTCCCGGTTACGGATAAACAAGGTGCTTCGACAAAATTCGGTCGGGTCGGCCCAACAAAGCTTGCGATTTGCAAAAATTTTCGTTTCATACAAGTTTCAGATCCAGCATCAGTTGTTAAGGGGTCTCCAAAAACATTACAGATAAACTAAGCAGCGTCAACTATCTATGAACGGCATATTAGGCTAATTGAGCTAATGTTGAAACTATGTCAGAACTTACCACGCTACAATTTGACATGAAATTGCATTGTAAAATCACCATTTCTCATTATATTCTCAATTCGTGCAATTTTAAGTTTTGAACGAATAGACTGTCAATAATAGCACTTGTAACACAGTTTATATAGTGAAAGCCGTGCATCAAATTGACTTAATATATGGCTAGCTAAATTAAGTCTATTAAAAGTTGTTGTAGAAACAACCAGGCGTGCGTCAAGTGATTGGTACGCACGGTTGTGTTGCTTAACTTGTGCAAACTCGTACTGACGCACTCGTCTGAACTCGTCGCAAGCGTGCGTACAAATCACTTAATGCTCGATAGCTGTGCTACAACTATTATTTCATTAATAAGATACATCTAACATATTACGTATCAGCTAGGATATTTAAACAATTATTGATATTGAACAAATAAATGACATTGGACAGAAAATGGCTAAATATTACACACGATGTGCGTTTTACTTTATTGACCGTGTTTTAATTAACAGTGTATTTAGTGGCTGCAAATAATTTATATTTGACCATGATTGTAGACTTTGTCTGCAACAACCAAATTGATTACAATGCAAACAAGTGCATTTGCACAACTGAAAATGAAATAAACACAAAATGCGTGTGAGCGCGAAATGTATGAACCATAATGTGCCATTTCCTATTCGCAGTTGCATGAATATGACCAAATTAAGCGAAATTTTGATTTCGATTGTACATTTTACCGAGCTCATTGTACAATATATTCAGCACATGCAAAAAGCCCACTGCAATACGAAGCAAATTTTAAATCCGCAATGTAAGACGCAATGTAGTTCAGTAAACTTTTCTTTATTTTTAAGTTTCTATTTTATAATTAATAAAAGAAAGAATAATTTTTCCACAGTGTCCTAAAGTATCGCATTCGCACAACAAAACTTTTGTTATTACAACTACAGAATACACATCAAATCCTCAAGACATGCTTATACTACAGAAGCACATGCTTATGACTATTACTAATTAACATGAAATATAAAAACGTAATATCCAAGGTTATAGGTCTAAACGGTATGATAATGTGTTACTGGTATCTGCTTCTGCTTGCGAAGGACTACAATGCCATACAATTTAGGCTACAATAAAAAATTCACATGTTAACCCGTTTTATATTTTTGTTATAATACTATTCAACAATCGAGCTTCCATCGAACTGCGTATTTTATGTTTTTTTAAATGAAAAAGCTATATCGAGGTGCTATTATGATTTTTGTGGGACAGAGCACAGGACATTAATTACACGCACATAACCAATACCTAATTTTAAGCTTGAGCAATGTTTAACAAACTTATCGTAAAACACACCCAAGTTGTTATACGCAGAAGAACCGATTTGCGTAACAACTCAAGAAGGTTATTACATCTGTCGAATCTATTGTTTCTATAAACGTATGTATACGCTGACCATGTCGAATAAGTTCACACATTTCTCTGTGAACGATGCACTACCAAAACCTACCACAGTAGTCCAGTAAGCTATAGTGCTCCAAATTCTGATCGGACGCGAGGCATAATTTGACCCTAGCGCTAGCATCTTATCGTAAATGATGAATTATTATGTATCTGTTCCCCTAGCTCAACTAAACTGTCACAAAACCTGTCATAAATATCATACGTTTTCACACTGATTTACCCGAACCATCCCGCTAGTGGAACGCAGAGAGTGCAACACTTTTTATGTTATGTAAGATTCTGCGATTAGAGCTGTGAAGACGTTGCCCATCTAATCTTTTTGTTAAAAGTAATCCGTTATTGGCTATTCATTTAATGCATTCACGGATGAAAGCTGACTGGCTAACCCATGATGCAGCACTATTCCAGTGCGCGCCACAATGAATATAAAGAGCCAACCATTGCTTTTTCTGAATCAAAGCTTGCGCACCCTTATACCGCTCTATGTTTGAGTTGTGGTACATTTGATCTCAAAGGTTTGTGATGGGAAGTTGCAATCGTATTAACACATTTTTAATAGCTGTAGAGATTGTTGGATGTGTGCCCCAACAGAATATTAAGTCCAATAAATTCTTCAGAATATAAAAATAAAAACTAAAAACATATATCTAAAAATTGTAAAGTTTTATAGTGACCTCTGCACAAATGTCTCACTGATGTGTCTGCGAAACAGTGATAATAATTCCATTTGGCTCTTAAGAGTTGAAACAATTTAATGAGAAAGCCAATGATGTGCGGACGCGTTGATGTAACTTTAAGAGTTGCATAAATTTCCGTCGCATGTTGATGTACCTGACAGTTTGTCGCGCGAGATATGTACTATATTACTATACGTCGAAGATCTCGGACGACTGACGGTGCCTCAAAAAGTACAAGAATCGGCAATGCTCTTGTTTTAAGGCATACTGCTAACTTTGTTATATATAGTAATAGTCCATGATGAATTTTTTTGGAAGGGTATGCCATTTGGACGTTGTCTTTTCAACATAAATGTATCAAAATACTCAATCGAACAAAACTTATAATCACAAATCTAAGCTAAAATTTTTAACTGCTTATTTAACACAATTAAGTTGTGTTATGTTTAAAAATGTTGGCCCGGCCTTGAACTGAGTTTGAGAATGTGTACGCATGTAGTTATATACGAAATGAATATATACATATTTACTTTACAGTTTCTTAATAGCTAATTTCTGGTATTTTATCGATGTTCGATGACTTTCACCTGTAACTTAGCTGTAAATATGGTGGTTCCCCTTCCCGGATTTCTTACCAACCTTCCCAAGGCAGACCAAAAATTTTGACAAATCTTGCCAAATAAATAGATTTTGCATGAACAGAACTTAACTCGCTGGTTCGAAACTTTTGACAAGTTTTATAAGAGTTAAAACATTGAACATTGAAAGGTTTATGTTAGTGTTTAGGTTATAGTTCGTCGTTCCTGTATTCTGCTACAGCACACGGGTAAAATGTTGCCGTGGTTCCATTTAGTAGGCATTGTCCGACAAACTTAATGTTTCGCTGAACTAGGTCGTTTTTAACCAAATTATATGGGTTTGTTTAGCACATAACTGCATCAGCCCAATAATTCAGCAAATATTCCCGTACAATAAATCCCAAAAAGGCGAAAATTATTTTTCCTAATGATCTTGTTCTCCGACCACAAATAGCTCCGCTACTCGTCAGTAGATCACGCCGGGTTCTGCTTCTATTTCAGCAAGGCTGAGTCGGCTGGACTAATGCAACTTGCTAGAAACGCAGAACCGACATTTACCTCGACCGGATTGAAAAATTTTAAAAAGTGAGGAAAGAATTTCGAGACTACGAGTGGTTTAAATTACACACGTTTGCCGTCACCCAGTTATCCTGAAAAGCATCTAGCATTGCCGATGCTCTTGACTCTTTGGAAAAGACAAACCGTCAGTCGTCCGAAATACGCTTCGACGTTATAGTAATATCAGTACAATATCTCGCGCGACAAGGAATGGCTGTCCAGGTACATCAACATGACGACGGAAAATTTATGCAACTCTTAAAGTTACGATCCAACGACGTACCGCAACTGAATCATTGGCTTTCTCATTAGAATTGTTTCAACTCTTGGAAGAGCCAAATCGAATTACTATCACTGTTTCGCAGACACATCAGTCAAAGCATTTGTGCAGAGGTCGGCTCTGGAACTTTCAGCATTATTGTTGATGGAACAAAGATATATCGGGAGTTGAACAATTTAGTCTCTGCGTCCGATATGTCGATGAAAAATATACTGCTGCTGAAGAATTTATTGGACTTAATACTCCGTTGCGGACACCACCAGACCAACAATCTCTACAGCTATTAAAAATGTGTTAATACGATTGCAACTTCCCATCACAAACCTTTGAGATCAAATGTACCACGGGACTGCAAACATGAGCGAGCGGTATCAGGGTGCGCAAGCTTTGATTCAGAAAAAGCAATGGTTGGCTCTTTATATTCATTGTGGCGCGCACTGTACCAATCTAGTGCTGCATCACGGGATTAGCCAGTCAGCTTTCATCCGTGAATGCATTAAATGAATAGCCATGAGATCGGATTGCTTTTAACAGAAGTATTAGAATGCGCAACATCTTCACAGCTCTAATCGCAGAAGCTGACATAACATAAAAAGTGTTGCACTCTCTGCGTTCCACTAGCGGGATGGTTCGGGTAAATGCAGTGTGAAAACGTATGACATTGTATGACAGGTTGTGCGACAGTTTAGTTGAGCTAGCGGAACAGATACATAATAATTCATCATTTACGATAAGATGCTAGCGCTAGGGTCAAATTATGCCTCGCGTCCGACTCAAATAATTCGGGAGCACTATAGCTTACCTGGACTACTGTGGTAGGTTTTGGTAGTGCATCGTTCACAGAGAAATGTGTGCACTTACTCGACATCGTCAGCATATACATACGTGTGTATAGAAACAATAGATTCGACAGTATGTAATAACCTTCGTGAGTTGTTACGCAAAGCGGTTTCTGCGTAACAACTTGGGTGTGTTGTTACGCATAAGCATTTGTATGTAACAACATTGCTCAAGCTTAAAATTAGGTATTGGTTGTGTGCGTGTAATTAATGTCCTGTGCTCTGTCCCACAAAAATCATAATAGCACCTCGATATAGCTTTTTCATTTAAAAAAACATAAATACGCAGTTCGATGGAAGCTCGATTGTTGAATAGTACTATAACCAAAATATAAAACGGGTTAACATGTGAATTTTTTATTGTAGCCTAAATTGTATGGCATTGTAGTCCTTCGCAAGCAGAAGCAGATACCAGTAACACATTATCATACCGTGTAGACCTATAACCTTGGATATCACGTTTTTATATTTTCATGTTAATTAGTAATAGTCATAAGCATGTGCTTCTGTAGTCATAAGCATGTCTTGAGGATTTGATGCGTATTCTATAGTTGTAATAACAAAAGTTTTGTTGTGCGAATGCGATACTTTAGGACACTGTGGAGAGATTATTCTTTCTTTTATTAATTATAAAATAGAAACTTAAAAATAAAGAAAAGTTTACTTGAACTACATTGCGTCTTACATTGCGGATTTAAAATTTGCTTCGTATTGCAGTGGGCTTTTTGCATGTGCTGAATATATTGTACAATGGGCTCGGTAAAATGTACAATCGAAATCAAAATTTCGCTTAATTTGGTCATATTCATGCAACTGCGAATAGGAAATGGCACATTATCATTCATACATTTCGCGCTCACACGCATTTTGTGTTTATTTCATTTTCAGTCGTGCAAATGCACTTGTTTGCATTGTAATCGATTTGGTTGTTGCAGACAAAGTCTACAATCATGGTCAAATATAAATTTGTTGCCCGCACTAAATACACTGTTAATTAAAACACGGTCAATAAAGTAAAACGCACATCGTGTGTAATATTCGCCCGTTTCCTGTCTGCAATGTAGTTGTTGTTCAATATCAATAATTGTTGAGATATGCCTGGCTGCAACGTAATATGCTAGATGTATCTTATTAATGAAATAATAGTTGTAGCACAGCTATCGAGCATTAAGTGATTTGTACGCACGCTTGCGACGAGTTCAGACGAGTGCGTCAGTACGAGTTTGCACAAGTTAAACAACACAACCGTGCGTACCAATCACTTGACGCACGCCTGGTTGTTCTACAACAGACTTGTAATAGAGCTAATTTAGCTAACCGTGCGTTAAGTCAATTTGATGCACGGCTTTCACTATATAAACTGTGTTACAAGTGGTGTTGTTGACAGTCTATTCGTTCAAAACTTAAAATTGCACAAATTGAGAATATAATGAGAAATGGTGATTTTGCAATGCAATTTCATGTCAAATTGTAGCGTGGTAAGTGCTAGCATTGGTTCGACGTTAGCTCAATTAACCTAATATGCCGTTCATAGATTGTTAACGCTGCTTAGTTTATCTGTAATGTTTTTCGAGACCCCTTAACAACTGCTGCTGGATCTGAAACTTGTATGAAACGAAAATTTTTGTAGATCGCAAGCTTTGTTGCGCCAACCCAACCAAATTTTGTTGAAGCACCTTGTTTATCGTAACCGGACAACCGGCGAAAGGAGCTTCTTAACGGCGTCATGCTAATTTGAACTCTAAGCCACTAGTTATTGGCATTGTTAAAATAGTAGTGTAGTCAAATATGCCAGAGTATTAAAGCCATATTACTAATAAACCTAAATCATTGAAATGCATAAAATAGGACTAAATGGATTTGCCAATATATGGTAGATAATATTCCATTGTTTACTATTATTCTATTTGTTGTTCAGTCTTGGAGCGAAGAAAAACGGTAACATAAATCCTGTTCTGTTGAAACTGAGTTCCGAAATACAGCCTTGCCGGCGGTTAGCCATTTTTAACACATATTAAACAAAGTTCGAACGGATACATGTTTTCTCTTACCCTTAAAAATGTCTCCAAACGAAATTTACAATAACTTAATTTTGCCTATTCAGAGGTTCCAAGTAGAGCTGCTCAAATCCAGTCAAATCCCGACAAAAATAACTAAACGGAAACACAGCGGTTATTTTCAGCTCGTTGTAATACTATGTCCATATGACCGTATCTATTCCACTAATAGTCAAAAGAAACATGGCTTTACAATTCATAACATTCAAGAAAAATACTATTTAAGAAGAACTGATGTGCAAAGCAACCCTACTGCACGTTGTCTGGACTCACACAATGGAAATTGCATTGCTTTAATTCAACAATGCCAAAAGCCATTATATAAATTTCAGATTTATAGGTACACTTAAATTAAACACAAGCTATGATTTGTTTATGGTGCCAAAATATATCTGCTTAAGTTTTTTGTGGTCATAGTTGTACGTCGGGTGGAGGGGAAGCAGCGAATTCTAAC
The DNA here is from genome assembly GCA_030248225.1 of Trileptium ribeirensis. Taxonomy (NCBI): domain Eukaryota; kingdom Metazoa; phylum Nematoda; class Enoplea; order Enoplida; family Thoracostomopsidae; genus Trileptium; species Trileptium ribeirensis. The sequence continues at coordinate 2,802 of JASANE010018675.1, read as the reverse complement.
GGCCTCGAGTAATGTGCGAGCGAGAGTCCCTTAACATCAACCTGAACGTGACTTGAAAAACATTAACAATATTTTTTATCGCGATATGTTGTTAATGTTTTGAGGATACTAGTTGTTTCATAAATTAACCTAATTAAACAATAAATTTATTACTAATATGGGCCAAGATTTTGACCCCCCGGGGGGACTCATACCCCTCTTCTACTCGAGGCCCGTACTACCAGAGGCCCCGATGCTACCCCGAGACCCTGTAGTCCTTAGGCCCCATGCTTCCCAGGCCGCGTGCCCATTTCCGTTGTTATAAAGCTGAGAGTGTACGTAACAACATTAGTAATGTTGTTACAGAAAAGCGCATATGTGTAACAACGCACTCAAGTTGTTACGCAGAACCCGCTTTGCGTAACAACTCACGAAGGTTGTTACATACATTCGAATGTAATGTTTCCATACACACGCGTGTATATGCTGACGATGTCGAATAACTGCACACAATACTCTGTGGACAACGCATAACTTAGATAGTCTTAATGTGAGAATCAGATAATTTATCTGGGCACTTCGTGACAAACGGAACGTCCGGCTGAACCGTCAATTGAGAAATTTTTAGTGTTGTGGTTATTGTAATACCATTTATTGCGTAGCATTTTCACACTAATTCTAAGTTTTATATTTGAAGTATATACAATTACCGTTTTAACCAGTATGCCGCCTTTGGGGCATTGTTTACATATGTATAAGAAAACGTAATGTTCGCGGACTAGTCTCTGGCTTAAGTTATAGCGACTCAACTGAACGCATCGTGACAAAAGTACTGTCCGGCTCGACAGTCGATGACAAACACCTAGCCTAGCTAGGTTCTTCAAAATTTTAATGGTCGAGCAGGACTATTTGCGTAACATAGTAGCTAGCCAGTTTGAACACGTGACACAAGTAGGATTATGCGCACGCAACTTATCGTAAATGATGTATAATTTGGCGGCATCCCCTTGAGGTTTGTTAGACTACTTCCAACAAGGGTCGATACTGCTGGAGGTTAAAAGAGCGTTGCTTGTTCTAGCAGCTCTGGAGATGTTGTCGGACTCAGACGGTGTCGGGCACACTGTAGGCAGTCGAGTGTGTCGATATGGGGCTAGCAGAACGCCGCGCTGATAATGTCTTTGAAACAATCTTCGGAATTTTGGATTCTTACACCAAACAAACAGGACTGGGATCCAATAGCTCTCCCTCGGCAAAGACGTCCACCCAAACGGTCTTCGAGTACTGGACAGGCTTATCGACGCGCGTATCCTTAAGACACTATAACTCGGAGCACTACAAATGTGTAGATGCGGCAGTGGTGTAGTTGACTAGTCGATTTTCAACCAATAAATATACACCAATAAATAGAGAAGATATTGTTATCTAGCAATACTGGCGACACTCTATCGTGCGATCCAGAAATTTAATATTGATCAGTTGTTGAACTAAAACAATGACAAAACCAATACTCCTTTGCGCGACTCTAACTTAAGACGACCCCCTTACCATCCTCTTTTGCAATTCCCGATCCCGAATAAACATCTATTGTTACGAAACAAATAGGATATCCGATTCAATTCATTGCTAGAGCAGACTTCAGGTTTTCATTCGGGTTATGACAATTCCCTATCATTTTATATCGTTGAAACAGGATTCACCTTTGCTCGCGAGCAAGTTTAATGTAACTGTGACGTCATAAACTGAATGGTCCTACAATTTACTTTTATACTTTATCCTATTAATTTCTGTTCGCGAACAAGTCCCTTGTTAATACAAATCCGACAAAATTGTGTTCGCGAACATACTTGATATTTGCGAATAAAAACTACCATTTTCCGACCGGCTAGAACATGTTTGGTGATGAAAATTTGTACAAAACAACAAAATAGGATGGTCAGCGGGGTCATTTTAAGTTTAGTTGAGCAGTACACTGCAAAAACGGTGAGTCAATTTTGAGTCTTGAGTTGGCCATTTTTAGTCCTAACCTTAGGTAAAATTGGGTTCAAATTTTGGCTCGATTTGAGTCAAGTTTATCTAGATAGGTGGTCCTTTTATGAATCAAAGCTTGCTGTTTTTGTAGTGAAATTATAACTGTATCTATGGCAAGTACGAAACATGTAGTAAACATTGATCTCTTTTAGCTTTTAGTCGGTTCCAAACATGCGTATTAAATAAATTTTGTTCATATCAAATCAAGCAGAGTATCATCTCTTGTAGGTTCATTGTACCTTTTCCTTTAATGGCATACAAATATAGCTCATCGCGGACTTCAGTGAGTATTAATATTGTATAGAACGAAACCAGTGCTAGAGACTGTTCTACAAAAAATATACGTTTACTAAACACATTCTGTCAAAATGCAAGGAAAATATTAAAAGAAGCAAAGTTTTCTGCTGCCATTGATCCTTTTGTGATGGATGGGCAGCCTTCATATTTCTTTATCGCGTTGTGTATGAGGCCTTCCAGCATAGTCGTGCTGGCTCGACCTTTTTTGGCGCAAGTCGATTTGGCTCGGCTGTCGGCTCGACTCGCCTCGATGCATGCCATCCCGTTTTCGATATACTAAGCCTTAGCCTAAGCTTAGCAGTTTATATGAGACATACACTAAGCCTAAGCCTAAGTCGGGGAACATAACTATGCTCCATCAAATACAGAGCGACTCAATAACGCTATATCCGCTTGTGTATCAAATACTATATTGTCGTATAGCATGCTGGTTGAATTGGGCAGTTTTAGAAAGCTGGATATACGCACTAAATTTAAACATAAAATTTTTAACAATTT
>JASANE010018674.1:0-25879 GCA_030248225.1 Trileptium ribeirensis | reverse complement strand
GCGCGCCTGCGGCCTGCTAAGCTCCGTAGCTTCTTGGGTCTGACCAAGAATAGGTTCAAAATTTAGTATTCACGGTCCACCCTTGAGGTTACGATAGCCGGGGTCGTATGGGCATGGTGTTAGGAAGTTGCGCCATGCAGCTGCGTCACCGGTTATTACAAATGTTTGAATTGCAGTCGTGTACATTGTTAAATTTACTTTCTAATAAATTACATCCGAAAATATAAATTGCATATACTTTTTATATTTTATAAAGTTTATATTACGTGAGACACTAAATTTAATTAGGTTTTAGATCACAAGAATTATGGAAAGTACAATATGGCAAACTCATTTATATGCGCCATACAATATAAATTAAGAAGTGAATACGTTTTACTAGCAAGCGCAAGCGTCAAGTTTATGAAGGGCAAGCGCAAGAAGCGCAAACGTCACATGTTTTCAGCTTTGTTGAGCCTTCTATAACTATATTTGATAATCTGTTCGTCAGACTGATTTTAAAAACTAACAAAAAGTGTCCAATTTCTGGATCAGTTTGGCAAAGGCTTACCTCTCCAGTTATCATTTTTACCAAAATAATGTTTTCGTGTGGTTCAAAACAAAACACAGTCACTCGTTCTTTGTGACAATCAAATAGTTGGTGTATTGTATGAGACAAGTCGCAATTTTATTATGATACCGTTGTTAGCTGGCAATATCAACATTTTCGACAAAATCCCGTCGTCATGTACTTGATACAACTTACGTATCGGAGCGAGAACGTATGCCAAAATCCAGGTACAACCGTGAATCCAATGTATTCAGGGAACGGATAAGTACCAGGCGTGTGGAATGTTAGTTTGAACCCGACAGAATCTATTAAACTGATATACGACGTCGCCATGTGTTCCAACTCCAACCGAAGCCCTAAAATTTCTGCTTCAGTGAAAATTTCAGCTTATCTAGCTTAATCAACGAATAACGTAGAAATAATATAGAACAAGTTACCCTGTCGGAAACACATCCTATGTGTCAAGAACTTTCGTTTGAAAACGAAAAAGTTTTCTTCTTAAAAGAAGAATGTCACAGCAGTGATATTGCTATTAACAATGGAATTGTTGCGCCTGGACTACATATAATTATTTAAATATAAGCTTTACGACGGTTCAGCATAATATATGGTTTTTGAAATATGTCAAATTATTTGACTTCAGCGTTTGCGAATATGCTGTCTATAAAATAGCAAGAACGAATTCAGACCTGGTAAAGTTGATAATATAATTGTCGATGTCATCAGTTCTCGGAATTCCTAAATGTTTTCGTCACAATTGTAGTCAACAAATCCGAGGCGTTTGCTGCATGCCATTTTTGCCTGGCATGCAGACTCCAGCGGTCGCATCTGAAAAGCCTTTTATGACTATAACAGATACATGCAGTGCAGTGCAATTAAAGCTTTAATGCACTCTGACAGAAGGTGAAATCAATGTCACAGCCTGACGGCTGTGACAAAAATATTAGAATAAAATTAAACATAAATTACAAATCATACACTAATTATAAAATTTGATTTAAATTATGTTGGCTGTAAGATATTCATACCTACAACAGAATGAAAATTTATAACTTATTGCAGCAACAATATCCAACAACGAGAAGATAATAACTTCAGCTCGCTGTGTTGCGCTGCAATGTGGTCATTGCTGGTTCTTTAAATATTATTGAAAAGTTCTGGATAAAAACTAAATTAACACTGCTTTTATTATAATTTTATATAATATATTATTTAAAGACACTTACATGATAATTGTGTCACAATGTATTTTTAAACCAAATATCTCTAAGGTAATGGAAAGCATCATTAACGAAGTGCTGCTTGACAACTTAATGAGAAACAACCTAATAACAAAATATCAGCCCGGATTTCATGCAAAAAACTCAACTGTCATGCAAATTCTCGAAAATGCAAATGAGGGGCTCGCATTTGTTGGTGTAGGTAACACTGACTCTGCTCTCGCGTTCGACGCAGAAATCGAAACTTGGCAGCAGTTTCTGACATTTCGGGTGTTGCAAAAACTTGGTATTAGGGAGTATATATACTTTGATTTTATTGAACCTAAATGATATTGGTAATAATGTAAATACTGTATGTTGTAAAATATTTGCTGATATGAAACTGTATACATAATCTTTGCCGAACAATCAGGAATGATGAATCCAAAATCACCAAGACAACCTCGAAAATTGTTTTTTAAGGTGACAGCTGAGAATATCGACGTCAAAATGTGTGTACAGGTATCTGGGTTGGAATAATCTAATGCTTGAGTATGCTTTAATGGCGTCAGTCCTTCCTAAAGGTAAACAGTGGCGAGATCTTGGTGTTACTAGGTAAAACAATTTGTCAGGAAAATAAACAACTACGTGAAACCCTGATCACAAAGTGTATTTTGCAACACATTTCTCGCTGCTTCTTTGAGGACATTTTATCCTATAATAAAGTTGTAGTCTTAAAACCTGAACTTAAAATTTCTTATATGCAATAATATTTTTTACTGGTAACGATATACGTGGTCTTATAGGTAGTCGTTACATAACAGTAAAAGGTAAGCGCTGTTTCATACGCTGTGCATTTATCAGATAGCAATACAAATATTTGTGTACCGGCTATATCGGATGAATTTTTTTGCTGAAAAACCTGACATATGTTAAAAATAAGATTCCAAGCGTTTCACAAATCAAAATGTCGGTAAGAAATGGCAAAATACTTCTTAATTACCATGATTGATTCCGCTATTTTTCGTCGTAAGCCGCGTTGATTCGTTACCGTTAACCGTATAGCACGATCCGTAATCAGGATGGAGAACCTGATCCCTGGAAATTGTATAGTTATTACTTAGCAGACGATTTTATTGCCGTTGGTATTTTGTCGTAAGCCTCGTGTACTAAGTACCGCAATCGGCACAGTAGAAATATGTCGAGACCTGCTACATTGGTTAATATGCTGGTTATCAAGGTTGGTTTTAATCCAGTTTAGCTTCAATGCGATCATCACTGTTGATAAATACATCTGTAATCTGTCAGCGGGCTTTATGTATTGCGAACACGATCAAAACTTTTTACATGCTGTAAGATAATTTTTCAAGCTGTATGCAAAATTTTTTAGAATGTTTCTTTATTAACAAAAAAAGGTAAGTTTTTAAAATGTGGTTGCTACCAAGTAGAAGCAATATTAGTTTTAAATTTAAAAGACTCTGATGTATATATAACATTGTGCCATCGCTTTTTAGTTAAACGCAATATTTTTAAGTATACGAAAAGGTCATTCTTAAATCAGACTGATTCTGAAATGGCAAAGCTTAATAAAGAACACATGGTTTCTTTTGGCCACATGATATTTTTCCTGAAAACAGCCTAACAATAACGTAAAATAAGTATGTTTACATAGCCTTATTAAAAATATACACTTAACATTGGGTAGTGAAAAATTATCATATTTAGGAGATAGTTATAAATAAATAGGAAATAGTTTATACACAGTAATTAAGTTCCTTACAGACATTTGGTTATAAGAATTACTTTTACACTTGGTACGAACCAAATTTTAAAATTCATTTTTACTAGACAATTAACTGAACTATATTTAAGAATCTTGAAGAGAACATCCAAGAATTATTCCTATTTATATCTGGTCACAGTGTTTTTTACAACCAGAAACTGCACTATAAACAAAACATTCGGCTATTTTTAGCGCCCAAAATTAAAAAAAAGATCATATTAATCTGCGAATAAATTTGCAACGAGTTAACGTATATATGCTATCATGGTCGTGACCCGTGAACGGGCGACACGGTCGTGGTAGTGATGTAGCGATAGGGCAATTTTCAATGCAGTCAGTGTGTAAATTTCGGGATTTCCAAATATCAATATTTTTCATCAATCGCACCAAGTTGGTCGGAAATCACTACGCCAAGATTGGAAGCAATAGAGTATTAAAGGGGTTTTCACGTCATAGTGCCCCCACCTGTTGGAACTTTGTTCCCTTATAGAGTAGACTATACCGAAAACACGGTGACAGCCACATTCATACCGTATAACAAAACATGAGGGTGTCAGACATAGCCTTATCTACCGCATTTTGGCAGGGCGGCGTCATAGTCACCCTACTGTTAAACAGTGACAGTTTGGCGGACAACGTATAATAATACAGTGTATTTGTACCACAATTACTGAATTAATTTATTTATTGCTGAAAAATATTATTCCGGCTTTAGGCTATAGAATTCAAGATAGAATTCGCGGATGAAACATAAACCTACAAACCAGTGGACGAAATGCACTGGGAGTCTATGGTTTTCACTCAAAGACTTAAAATTTCTAATTGTATTATTCCGAAGTTTGGTTAGACGACTCCCTAGAATTTCGTTTACTAATGTGGACAAACAACAAGGGCAATCAGGCGCGTAGATAGGGGCCCATTAGCCAAGTCATGGGACGAGAAGGGATGCAGGGCAGCTATAAAAACCGCCCCTTTAGAAAAATAAGCCTTAGAATTTTAGTATTGAGAACTATCTCGGTTGAGCACTTATAAAATTTCACTAAGTTCCATAATGTTACCTCATAATGGGCATTACTTCATCCTAAAACGTTTGTTGTATTGCTAAAATTTTTCGCGTGCTTTCGCTTTTTTCGCGGCCTTTGGAGGGATGCGATCGGCGCCTCGGAAGCGGCGTGTCGGGGAAAGGGGGTGCGGCGATTCGCGACCGGAGTTGTGGCGCGCAGCGGGTCGGGGTTGTGGCGCGTTGGGGAGGGGTTGTGGCGCCTCGAAGGGGTCCAGCTTATCAAGCGCAGAAGGCGTGCGGGTGTGGCCATCGGAGAAACGGGGCGGCGTTTCGTGGCCGGAATATGCATCCCTCACCGGAACATGCATGGGTGCCCAAGGTCAGTCGGCCGAGAGGGATAGATGGTCGCCGCAAAGATAGGCCAGTCTTGTAACCAAAATCTTTGTCCACACTTTCCAATGTTGACTCATAATGGTCATTTACTTCGTCCTAAATTTTTTCTAGTATTGCTAAAATTTTTTTGCGCGCCTTAGGCGCTGCCGTGGCATAAGTGCGGCGCCCTGGGGGGTGTGGTGTGGGTGCGGCGAATGGAGGGAATGTTTTGCGTTGCGGCCGGAGGTTGTTCTGTTCAGGGGGAGTGACGCGTCCGGGGGCGTTTCGGGAATGCGTGTGGGTATGCCGCCTCGCGATCGCCCCTAACGTAAAATCCTTGATCAATTAGTGTTTATTGTTGAACATCGAGCAAGCTGAATATATACATAACTGGAGACCACTTAGAAACATACATATACATTTCTAGAATACGGCAAAATTTAAAAATTTTGAAGAAACATTATTTTAGCATAACATATTGCAAAATTTGAAAATTACTTGGCTGTATTAACCAACATTGGGGCATGTAGCAGCGAGATTGCCATACAAGTAAGCTAACACCCTACTGATAGACTTGAAACACTGGCAATTATGTATATGCTATCGCGCAATACAAACACACTGGTGCAGACATCATCATCATCATCATAATTAAACTGCTTAAGAAACCTACGGTATTGATATAACAGTTTTTCTACAATATCCTATAGGCTATATGTAAATTGACGGACATACTCAACAAAACGAAAATAACTAAGACGGTGGGTGTCCATCACACCATCTGAAATAACTAACCCCCTGGCTAGCTACCCTTTGAAATATTGTTCAAAAGCACAGGGTGTCTCATTATATGCGGCATGCCATGCATTGCCAGAACTAGTATCTAGTAAGCGCGGATGAAACAAAGCGAGCGTGGTTTCAGCTATAACTGGTCATTTTGTGTAATCACTTGTAACGGGCTTTATGTTTCAAGTATATACTAATCTAGAACCTCTGTAACACTAAACCCAATGAAAAGACTAAACCTTCGTTTTAACTGTAACTGAAAACGCACGAGATATTCGTGCTGGATTTTTAATAATCAAACCGTTATATCCATGAAAAATTACTAACTACTCTGACCGTATATCATACATGCACAAGGTCCGGGAGATGGGTGGTAGCAGTGGCTTTTGTGGCAGGGGTGCGAACGTTATCTGCATGGGGATCCCAGTTTTCTGTCGAGTGGGATTTCCGACAGCTCAGGGTGATAACCAACTCCCTACGTCTTCCCTACTAGCATTTATGCCAGCCATAAGTTAACAGAGAGCAACGTGCTCTTTGATAAGTGTTATAATAAACGCACTGCATTTCATAGCATAGCATTTTGTAATGTATCTATACGTTATGCTCAAACGATTGCTTTAGTTATTTAACACAATACATTGCGCGTATTTGAGCTTTAACAATAGCTCCGATGAAATAATTTTATTATTGTGACAATCGATATTTAAATTTGTACGTCGTACAGATTGAATTTAAGCCGAAGGTTGCTTTTCTTTCGAGAGACAACATTCCCGACACTTATCTCTTTGTTTGTATTGTATCGTTTATTTCACCGCGGTGCAGATTAACAAATCTTAAACGAGCATAAACAGTGCCATGTGTGAAAAGGTCCACGAGCGATCATACACTGGACCAGCCGGGACTCCAACCCGGATCTTTAGCTTGCAAGACTATCGCGCTACCATTACACCACAGGCCCCGATTACAGCTACGCTACGCTATTTCAGCTACGCTATATATGCTAGCATAGTGAGATGCTACATAACTCCCTCGGAGTCGCGGAGCCAGCGTGCGTTGAGGTCTAGCTGTGTTGAAAAACTTCGTGCAGGGGATCACGTCGGGTTCACTAACTGAAAAGATCCATGAGACGTTGAAAAGTTTGGGCGGTGTTGCGGAAGCCAAAAACATGAGCCTGAACAGGAACAAGTCGAAGGGTGTAGTGACGGCTGTCTTCGGTTGGTCTTGCTCCGCAACTGGGATCTGAGTGTTGGCGTAAACGAGGTCAAGCTTCGACAAAACCATTGCCCCATGTAAGTCGCCCGAAAGGTCCGTTAGGTTGGGCATCGGGTAGCGATCGAGGACCGTTTGGCAGTTGAGTTTCCGGTAATCGCCCGTCGGGCGGTACAGTGTCTTGGGGTCCGCTTTCGGAGCCATTTGTAGAGGAGACGCGTAATGGGACTCACCGCGGTAGACAATGCCTTGTTGTTCACACTAGGAGAAAATCTGTTTTGCGATCGTAAGCTTGTGTCCGTCCAGTCGACGGGGACGTTCGAAGCATGGCGGTTCTGTTGTGACGATGTGGTGCTCTATACCGCATGGAGCGCCAGTGAGAAGCGTCGATTGGCTGGAAGATCATGGTGAATCCACTGAGGAGCTGCTTGATCCTAGCCACCTCATCTGGCATTTCCATTCGAATGTCCGAATGGGTTGATTCAGGCTTCGTGGTCGTTGAGCAGCATGTCGTAGCAAACTTTGCGTTGTGTGCCGTGATCAGGCGGTTGTTGACGCAGTCGACAGCGAAAGTATGATAACGGAGAAAGTCCCGACCGAAGATTGGGTGCGCGACGTCAGCGTAAAAAATCCAGTAGAACAGTTGGGGAAACCCGTGAGTTTGAAGGAAAGGTCGCACCTGCCTTGATCGCGACCGGTGTGCCGTTGACCGCGATAGCGTCGACCGGGCAATGGCGGAGGGGAGTGGTGTTCGGTGATTGAGACAAGGGCAGGACGGAGAGAGAGCTGCCGCTGTCTGCGATGAAGCACCCGATCGGTGTTGCCTCAATGAACACATCGTTGACTGCCTCACCGCTTGCCGGCCCGGCGGTGGGGACTACTCGTTTCCCTGGTCGTTACTGGTACCGGGCTTCGTGTCGAAGGAGCAGAACTGGGGACCTTTGAACCGTTGGGCATTGGCTCCGAACTCGTAATGACACCAACACACCCGTTGTTGATCGTGGACGCGTTTAGGAGCGTCATCGGGGGCGTTGAATACTGTGGCGGCCACCATCAAAGTTGTGTGAACGTCCCAATGACCCACAACTGATTGACTTATAGCGGAAAGATAATGTGTGGATGGCTGCGGCCAGGTCGCTAATTTGTTACTGATAGGCTTGCCACTGTTCCGTGAACGTCTGGCTCGATATCGGGGGTTGTCGGGTACCCGTCATTGTTAGATTCGAGATTGTGACTTGATTGACTTGACTGACAAGATTTGGGTCGCCCATCTCCATCATGGTGTCGGCGATACGCGCCATTTGTTCGAGGGGTATGTTGTCCGTCGAGACTAGCTGTGTTGAGAAACTCCGTGCAGGGGATCACGTCGGGTTCATCAATTGAAAAGGTCCACGAGCGATCATACATTGGACCAGCCGGTTTTCGAACCCGGATCTCTAGCTTGCAAGACTAACGCGCTAACAGTACAACACAGGCCCCGATCACAGCGTGTTCAGCTACGCTATATATGCTAGCGAATTGAGATGCTACATGTGTACAAACAGATATAACAAACTGATATATGGAAAATCATTAATACGACATATCGCCATTACCACGATACATAAATATAATCGAACACAAATTCATAGATTGCGTGATAATGCAGTTGTAAATGTATTTAACATTGGCTTTCCTTAAATATACGGGACCCAAAATCGCAAAAAAATTTTTATCTCCGATTTTGCTTAAAATTTGCCTAGGGGGTTTTCGGGGTCAAAAATTTCATTCGTGGTGGAATTGTAGGGGAATTTCACGTCTCGCATTCCGTACTGGTTGGGCGTAGTGCAACTATATCTCACAGCCTGTGGACCATGATAACAATTAAATATATATCAGTTAAAACACTATAAAAATATATAAAATTAGATTTTTTCAAAGAACGTAAATTAAATAACTACACTCAAAATGGTTATGCTGAATATATAGTTATGTTGTGCTATTTTTAACCATAACTATACTAAATATCTTGTAGTGCTTAAGCCTTGGTAAATATTATGCAGAAATTTATGCTACTTTTTTGGTATCACTATGCTAATTATTCAGCATAATTATTCTAAATAATAACTCAAAATGTTTGGCATAAATTAAGCTTAATAATTCAGTCACCTTTTGCTTAAAAGCTTAAAACTTATACATAATGTTGCTAAATATTAAGTAGATTTTAGCTTTGTTTTGTCGCTTAAATATTTAGCATAATTAGCTTAAATGTTAGGTAACATAAATAATGCTTAATAATGGGTTAAATTCTTCTAAATGTTTGCAATAAGTACTGTTACACTTAAAATTAAACATAATTACACCAGCTTTTTATTAATCGTAAGGCTACACTAAATATATTAAGCACAAGTATTTCTTGTGTAATTTTTATGTTTTACTTCACTGTTTCATGCTCGAACATCATGGCACTTCAGCTGACATATTTCAGAAGTTATTTCACAGCATTAAATATAAAAATGAGTAGATACTTACACGCACTAAATTAATAAGGCGACGTTAAGCATATACTTGTGTGATTGTTACCGCTATTTTCCGGAGGAATTATTGCTCTGGTTGCAAACGTTTTCGTTACAGTTTAACCAGAATTTTTATGCCATTTGAAGTTTTAAGCATTTCTCATTTTTTCTATGATAAAACAGAGAAACGCACTATAGGTTTCGAAATAAGCATTTTACACAGTTTCTCCGGTGCATGGTTTTGCTTTATAGCTTAGGTGAATGCTTGATATCATTTAAGTGAATGTTTGTTAGACTTGAGATCAATAGTGAAGGTTTTTGCATGTACAGGGATCGAAAATGCTAATATTTAGTAGATATTAAGTTTCCGTAGCCCATCAAATAACGATCGTTACTACCACAAAAGAAATATTTTGATCATAATGCCCATCGAAGCTGCTTGTTACTACAATTTGTTGTGGCAGAAAGATTTTTGATAATGACTCACCAAGTGCACTTCTCTTTACTTTCATGCTTATAACAGTCGAAAATCATCTCGTTCTCGCTGTATCCAAGCATCTTCCTGATACTGTCGTTTTGGTGACTGACTACTAGTTTTACGAGTTCCATTGTATTTGCTCGAAAAGAGTCATACGTATCTTTCTCCGGAACCTAAAAAGGTTAGTCGTAGATAAAAATTATGTGTACTGTGATGGATCACCAACTGTAAAACCAAAAATGAATAAAAGGGTCATTTCACGAAACCATGTCATTTTAGCTACATCGGCAATTCTTTGGCCCATACCACAAGTCTTTTCGAAGGAAATTTAGTGTCGTTTGGAGGTGTAGTAATAGCATGTCCGACGGTCATAATGAGGTATGGTGGACCTCTGTACCCCAAACATAGCAGGAGCCAGAGGCCCTCAACCCGGGTTGGCCAAATGAAGCCAAAAACACATGTCCCAATATAAGCGTTCGCCGTATCGCTAGCACGTGATACATATGTGTGTTTTTCATTTCACTGTGATCCATTGGTATTAGCTAATTTTTCCGGAAAAACTTGGGAGTAAGCATCGACACTGAAGCTGACGTCAAGCTTCCGAAAATTGTTTTCGTGCCATGTAGCCCCCCCGACCAAGGCAAAATCTGGCAGCTTTCAGACGCTGGTAAATAACGTCAAAGTGCACTAACGCCAAAAATGCTATATAACGGTAATCGTAATCAGTACAGGTGTTATTGAAAAAAAGAATATCAGCGTCTGTCCATGTGTTATTTCATTATGAGGTCGAAGGTCATAAAATGCCAAAAATGGGGTATGCAAAATGTAGCCCCCCGATCTGACCAAACTTAAATTTAAAAAAGCCAAATTTAGCATACAGTCTTACAATAGGCCGGATATAAACATAGTAAAGCCCCACTAGAATCGACCCATCTATTAAAAAATTTTTAATGAAAATGTAGCCCCCCCGATCTGGCGTGTAGCCCCCCGACCTGTAGCCCCCCCTCCGACCGCATGTATAATAAAAGTAATCGAAGGTCGCAAGAATCATATTGGTATATAAGTTCGTCATCATTGCACTATGATATGGGGCCGTTCTGTTAACTGGGCAGCTAGGGAACCCTTCTGCCTGCCCGCACATCTATTACACGCATTGTCCTTGGTATCATCACTTAAATATAAGCTAGTCATTGATCAATTGTATTTGTTTTACACCAGCTTACACCTAGAATGTATAGAAGTAGCTAAAGTTTGGCGCGTTGCATGTTGTAGGAAGCTGTAGCCCCCCGACCTAGGGTGTAGCCCCCCCGACTCAACACCTATCGGGGTGCCCATTTTCGCAAGGCCTAAGGATCTGCCTGAAATTTTTTTCTCGGACGTCCCCCGTTCATGGTTGGTTTGTGAGCATAAAATGGTATCTGTAGGTGCTGTCTCCGTTGCGCTAGAAAAACTTCTGCGACAGGCTTGTTCTAAATTGGTCGATTTTTAACCCTAAGAATGCCCTAGCAGCATCAATTTTATGTCGTAAGTGCTGCAAATGGCTTGACGAGGACCATTTTGGTCCGACTTGCATAAAAACAGACCACGGTTCGCGTGACACTCCGTCAACCTACAGAATAATGACATATTTCGGATTAAAATTTGACCCCCAGGGGGCCTTTCCAACCCCTGTAGCAGGCTTCAGGTAGCTCGTTTTGCATAGAGACATCGATATTCGAAAAATTCGGTGTTTTTTACGGCGGAAGGTCTAGACACTGTACATTCGAAAACGTTTCATTTTGGCTTCAAAAAGTGGTGTTTCAAAAGTACATGGTTTCGTGAAATGATCCAAAAATAAAATTTTTTTTGGATATCACATAGATCACCTAAATTTGAATGTTTGTGGGTGTTGCGAAATTCGATGAACCATTAATTTCCAAAGCGCACCCGTATATCCTCTCAAATTCCCCGTAAAATCGAAAAAATTGTAGGTCATAGTGGTAACACCTCCAGAGGAGGCATTCCTCTGCTTTATCTCCGGCTCGCGAATAGATTTGCATACTTAATACTTATTAAGAAATTTTTTTAGAAAAACTGAGGAAAATTGAGAAGCATTGGGAATAATTTTAGTATATTTAGAGAAAATTATGTGTTTTTAGAAAGTTTTAAATTTGCCCATATCCACGCTTCCACTGCCCGCAGAAATCATTTACCCATAAGCCGACGGGTATTGAATCTCTACATAGTAGGTGTAAATAAACTGAATACATCCCGAATTTCCCAAGTACAATCAAGACCAATTAATTATTATTTTTTCGATAAATTTTATCTCCCGTCGGTTTCAAATAGAACCATATTTAACATAAATGGAATTCCTATAGATAGGAGTATTTATATTTTGTAAAGCAGTCTTAAGTTAATGTAAATACGGATAGTTATTCGCCGAGAAAAATGAGCATGCAACCTAAATGGGCAAGATGTAATAATAGACAAACAAGACAAAGCACTAAACAAACTAATTCGGAAGAAACCGTAAAATAAAGATCATGATAAACTTACACGAAAATGGACTTAGAATTATTACTAATGATTGCAGATCTCCGTCAACGATGAACTTAATCTAAGCTGTAAAAGTCGAGCTGCCCTTCTCTCAAAATTTGATATAATTTATGCTAATTTTACGTTATAAAGGAACCTTTTTGTGAAAATTTTGTCCCCAATAGTCTACACTATACCATCGAGAGGTATATAGTATACACCTGTACTGTATAATAGAACAGATAATGTATTACACACAATCAACGTAAATATAGTATCTAAATTTGCCTGTTGTTTTTACCCATGGTGTCAGGAACACCATACACAAACACATTATATAAGGTGTGTAAATAACAGCATGGTGTATGCGACAACGTACAGCGTTTTGAAAGATTTTATGGTATAGTGTACACCATACCATTACCATCAGTACAGTACCTATATATACTATCTTAAAATACCATCGGAAATACCTTGGCGTCAAAGACACCATATAGTGGATGGTGGCAGAGACACCCAGGGTGGACAGAACTTTCACATGTAGGGTCCTTTATATCGTAAACGCCGCAATATCCGTTGATTTTGCATAATATATAGTTTTTAATACAGTATAGCCGGCAGTTTCTCAATAGATTCTGTATATTCATTCAAATGTTTTCAGTAAGTTCACTGTACTCATTAGTTTAGTGATAAGCTAATTTTTTTATTAAAATATTTTCACCATGTTTAAATTATATATATAAACATCTAACTCCGATTTTAGTGGCAGCGTTGTTTCCTATTCTGTTATAAGGTTGTTTTGTTTTGTCAATATTGTACTATTTTAATTACTGTGCTATATACTATGCCCACACGGTTAGTATATTGACTGATAAAATAAGGATCTCAGACGCTGCTGTCGTGATATCTTAGACTTCAAAGCGAAACACTGAAATAATTCACAAGAAAAATTTAGGTGGAAAAACTATAAGTACAAATTATTTGAATAATACTGTATGTGATTATAGTTTAATGAAATAAATTTTAAATCTATTACATTTAAATCCCTTAAATTCGAGATTATTTGCGTATCTGCAAGTACAGCTGTGAAGATTTGCAAGGCAGTATGATCACATTAATGATCTCACAGTTTTGTACTTTTGCACTAATGACACGTATCTACTGGTATTTTCTGTGACTCATGTTATCCAAAAGCAACATTAACCGGACAAATGAAACATCACATTAGTCAGTAGCTTGATCTTCTCTGTTATGTATCTAGTTAAAGTTTAAAAACCTTGATGTCAATCATAAAACTCAATCCAGTTTTAGTAATGATTTTGGAACTAACTGGAATAATTTTTGACAACAATTTTTCTGATTACATGCGAATTGAAAGACTCATTCGTACAGTTAAGCGCTTTGTTACATAATATCAATAGTGTATTACAGAAGTGTATGACACTTCCTGCACTCACATGTATACCCGTGCTTGATGACGCGGGCGTTTTCAGTTTGACCTCCACCCCCATCCCCCTTCCCAGTTTTTTGTTGGGGGGTCGTCATGCACAGACCCCCAGCCAGTTTCTGGGGGGATAACACCGGACCCCTAGTTCCTTGGGTAGAGGGTAGGTTGGACCACCCCGGTTTCCCATGCTTCTCATATTTCATCCCCTAGGAACTGGGTGGGGGTGTCCGACCTATCATACGCCAGAAACGGGGGGATTCTGTGCATGACGACCCCTCGAAAAAACTGGGCGGGTGTGTCAGGCCGAAAACGCCCCGTCATCAAACACGGGTTTACATGTGAGTGCAGGGAAGTGACATACTCTTCTCTAATGCACTCTTGATAATATTAAACAAGAGTTTCATAATATAATGTTGCAATGTCTATATTCCTCCAGCGGTTTGTGGAGATCTGCTAAACTACTTAGTAACCGTTGATTGCTCGTAAAGCTTTAGCACATATCAATGCATTTTAGTTTCTTCAGCTGCTCTCAGCTCGTTATAAGTCAATATTTCTAACTAAAATGTGAGTAAATTTGTTGTTACCAACAACAATAACATGGGAGCTTGCTGCCTTGAAATCCCTAAAATTTCAAAGGTGAACATGACATAACAAACAACTGCAGTACATTTTAAACATTACTACTAATAGCAAATATTATTATAAAGGTGTAAAAAAATCCTCCTATCCAATTTATACAAAATGGCATATGTTTTGCTGCCAAGCTTTAAAGGATTTAAAACGTTATTTTTATGATATCTCCAACTCGACTGTCTTGACACATTTCCGCGGCATTATTAAAAATGCCAATTCCTCTTTATCTGCAGCAATAGCATTTTGCCATTACAAACTAATAGTTAATTTTAATAAAAAGTGCAAAATATCATCCTATCCAATTAGTAATACAATATTGTTAATGACATATGTTCTGCCGCTAAGCTTTAAAGGGTCTAAAACGTTATTTTCATCGTATTTTTCACTGGACCGTTTTGACACATTAATATGGCATTATTAAACATATCAACTGCGCGTATATACAGCATGTTTAATATTACAAAATAATGGTAAATATTATTAACGAGGTGTAAAAAAATTCCTATCCAATTACTAAAACAATGTTTTTGACAGCATAGGTTCTGCCGCTAATCTGTAAAGGATTTAAAGCTATTTTCATCGTATCTCTACCTCGGCTGTCTTGACACATTTCTGTGGCATTATTAAACATACCAATTCTCTTTATTTACAGCTAGAATATTTTTAAAATATTGAAAATAAACTTAAAATCTGGTAATTAACCGAATTTGGCGGCCTATGTCAACTTTAGGGGTCGGACGTAGTAACGTTAGAAAAACAACAGCTTAGAGCGGGGGTTCGGGGGCGGCAGCCCCACGACTTAGGCTTAGTACATGGCTCATATAGAGACCTTAGCTTAGGCTAAGACTAAGGCTTAGTATATCGAGAACGGCATGGCATGCATTATACTTCGGCCCCTAAAGTTGACATGGGCCAAATTGCCGATGGATATTACTTACTCCATATCCCCGTGACATGGCCTCAATGTCATCCAATATGAATTCAGCATTTTGAACCTGTAAAATACTGTTAGACCCACTATATTATATTTACATATTTACATTTGTCATACATATTAAGTAGTATATATCTGTATATAGATTACGTATTCTATATATATTTGTGTTAAAAGTCAATAATCATCGGAATGTAATTGGGATATATAATATGTAAATGGAACACAATGCGAAATGAAGAGTTTGTTTGTACAAAATATCAGCCTAATATATATTCACTAGTTGGGCATAGGCGCAAATTCGCGGGGGGTCGGGGGGGTCCGGACCCCCCAATATTTTGAAATTTAAAACAAGATTGACACAGCTCATTCGGATTTTATTTACATGAGAGAATTCTGAAAATTGAAAATGTTGGAAAAATTTTAAAATTCTTCCTAACGATAATGACTGTTCAAAATATATACAGTTAGGCGTTGGTACGCTGTAGTTGCATTTAACATTTGAATTGCCAATGCCACTTAACATTTAATATATGAGCACTTACAAAACTCCTTGCGGTAATCAAATATCTAATTTTGTACCGCCTATTGCGGCACCTTCACAATTGCCGTCCAGACTCGTTTTGGTAATCGTTAGTGAAAATTTTTTTATTGCTTCGGTTTCAACAATATGTGCTGCCTTTGGATTTCACATTGTTTTATATATTATATGCTTTATGCCCATCTTTAATTTGGAAGTCTGAGAATTGGGGTCGACGGCTCGGGGTCGATATCGATGCATTGCAAGGAGAAGGGAAGCCAAAAATAGGAGTCGAATGTCTCCCCTTGGAGGGGAAAAATTTTCAAAATTTACATTTACACGTTTCAGAGGTATATCGAGCCATCCTAAGCATTTGTGTACCATTCATCCCGATTTGCATGCCTTTTATCCCAATTATAGTGCATATATGTTCATATATAATGAAGTTGATAGTAGCAGAAAATATCTCTCGACCGAGAATGGTTCCAGTGCTCTAAGACTGACAGGTATAGCGCTGAGTGAGCACGCTTAAAAATAGTGAATTCCAAAAATGATACTTTGCCGAAATTGTTTCTTTTTCAAACTTGACCATATGTTTTTAATATGTGAGTTGATTTAGAGGTGCTTCCCACCACCCGGTGCAGAATTTAATGCGCTTTATGCGTTGAAAATGTTGGTGGTTTTGCGGTCGCTGTACAACAGTTGTAATTTTGCTGTAAAAGCAATGGCAAGGGGCCAAGTAGATTCCAGTCCAAAGATGTCTTAGAACAATCGCCATTTATCCTGGACTGCATGAATTGGATTAATGAATTGGGATGCTTATTCTCTACAAGCTCAAAAATGCGGTCAACATTCAAAGGTATTTCTGTGGGCCAGTCATCACATATTCTGCGACCCCTATGTCCGACGCGATGGACAGTGCGGACACCAGCTATAATTCAGGTTATTAATGAGTACAGCAAAATTTGCGAAGCACTTGACGAAATGTGTAGCTCATCAACTGGAAAAATGGCATCCAAATGTCGCGGATTGCTTGAACAGTTCGAAAAGGGAAATACATTTCTTGGCCTATTAATAGCGCGTACAGTAATGGAGCCACTAGAGACTTTGAATACGGCAACACAAGGAGGGACCCAAACAGTCGCTGGAATGCTTAACGCTGTCAATGCTGTCTCTAAAGCGCTATCCACCAAACGTACCGCTGAAGCATTTTAAATAATATACAGAAATGCTGAACGCGAAATTGCTGAAATGGATCTAGTACCAATAAGTATGGCACGTAAGCGACGACCACCAGCACGTTACACAAACCCCAGTACTGCTCACCATCACGAATGTGCTGAATCTCAGTACCGGCAACACTATTTTACAATTATAGATACTGCCTTACAGCAACTGCAAGCCCGATTCAACCAACCTGACCTCATCGTTTACCGTGGCTTGGAATCTGCTCTTCTGACTGGAAAAGTAACAACTCAGACAGCTGAATTTCCAGAATTAGACTGCCATCTTGAATTTCAACTTGATATGTTTCGCCAGCAACACGAATACGTAGATGTTTCCCAGGCGGCTGCTGCTCTAAAGGCCATGCCTACCGAAGTGCGTCGGATGTATTCCCAGGTCGAAACTTTGGTTAGGCTCTGTTTAGTGATACCAGCATCTTCTGCCGAAGCCGAGCGCAGCTTCAGCGCGTTGCGTCGCTTGAAATCATGGCTGAGATCAACTATGGGTCAAGACCGGCTGAACCACGTCGCCGTATGTCACTGTCATCAAACTCGTATAGATCAATTAGATATCAACAGTTTAGCCGCCGAATTTGCATCTAGAAGCGAGATACGCAAGAACACATTTAAGATATGACTGTAAGTTACGTTAGGTGGGATAAGAATGTGTAAATTTCTCGCTTTGTAATATGCTATATTATTGTACCTGTACCTGTGGGTGTATTGGGAATGCAAGTATCCCTCGCATTTTCTTTGCATATTTTTGGAAAATCTGCTGAAGTTCACGCTTAAAATTGGATCATAAATTTCTGATTGACTTGGACCCCCCAATGTTTTGGAAGGATTTGCGCCACTGTAGTTGGGTAGCATGTTTGCCTATGCCACTTGAACTTCATTCGACTCGGCTCGTTGAGGTAAACCAAATAGTGGAAAAAAGAGCTTGATGTGTCAAAATGATCTACACCGCAGCAACAGGAGGATTAGCAGCCGACTATATTTATAGTATAGAATGGTAATATAGATATTTGATAATACATACACATATATTCCCGTGTCAGACATTCTAGATTAGCTCCACCATATTTAAGCATGTCTGTAGTGCAGTATTCCTTTTATTCATAGGTGTCGATGGGAGGCGGTAGCGGAGTAATGCGTGAGTAAACTTAAGGCGACCCCACCAACCACCCTATTTTGTCATAAGCGGTATCGAATCACAAACCCTTGTTACAGGCTTAACAGGCTGAACTTCATTCGGTTTTTCGCTAACCGAAAATTGGCAAAATCAAATCCAAGTGCCAGAAATTATACCTTGTGTTCTAACAGAATTTCGGAGTTTTGAATTTGCAGAAATTCGGTTCATTAATGTAGTCATTTAAATTTTAATTGCTGAGTGTTTGCGAACAAATTTTGCAAAAATGACGTCACAAGCAAATCTATCCTGTAGTTACGATCTTGGGGTTAGCGAACAAACCGGTTTAAATCAAATTCGAAAATTTTCGTTCTCAAAAATTTGTGTAACTACTTGAAATTTTGAGAGCACAGAATGACTAGATTTCAATCGCGAGCTGTGTTTTTACGAACTGTTTTAGGCGCAATTTCAATTTGCCAAAAAGCGTTCCTTAACGATTTTTATACAAAATTACAAAATAGCATGTTTGGTGGGGTCATCCTAAGTTTACTCGCGCATAACTCCCATAAGGAACGCCCCCTCAGGTCACGTTTGTCTCCAGTTAAAGTTCCTCATCTTTCCGCCCACCAAAGGTGCTTGAAAACTTTTAGCAAAACATGGCGAAAAATCAGGTAAAATTTTGTGAGAGTTTGTAAAAGCTATACCCTCACCGGAGCACCATTCATATGACCTACACTCCAACGTCTACTCCCCTAAGCCGACCTTCGACACATATATTTGTAATACTGCTGCGAGTGAACTTCTTTTGTTTTGATGTGCAATAGCAAATTGGAGTTTTACTGGATGATTCTAATAAGTGACATGTCGCAACATTTAGGAACACTGTTCTAAAGGACCCACTTTTTGTCATAAAATGTCGTACAACACAGTACAACACTAAGTAAACATACGATAAACAAACCACATCAAGGCTGGAGAGCACGAAGGACTTGTCCTTGCCAACACAGGATGCTGCGCCGGACACCATTGGTTTGGTAGCATTATGCACGAGTATACCTAAGCTGCGCACCTTGCCATCCTCTTTTGACAAAGGCGATTGCCATTCAGTTGTTCACTGGACACAAATTTCATTTTTGCGTTAAAGAACAGAAATTAGTCCGTTTCATATTCCATACATTATAATCTGAAAATGTTCGCGAACACATTGGTGTTAAAGTACAGGGGCCGAACTGCATTCGCTAATGGAGTTATAGAACAGAAAAAGGTCAAAATTGGATACGGCTATTGAAATCCGAGTTTTGTTCGCTAACAACGTTTTGTATATGGTGTCAAAACAGGTTTGTTGCGGGCGCATCTTAAGTTTACTCTAGCATTTACAGGGACACGACATCGATGAAGCTATAGTCCACTAAAATACCTCCCCGCTGTTGACTCGGCTACGTACAGAGAGGGATCACGACCCCTGAAAATATGGCACCAGAGCGACACTCAGTTGTGCGATCCCTCAGTCTTGGCGACGTTCAAATCAGCTATGGTTTCAGAGGTGGACTCCGATGTGCTTCTAAATTCGCTTAATACAGCACGCGACGCTACCGCTATTCGGGAGAAAACTAACTCCGTTTGATACAGTTCGGGGTTGGCGGAGTTGCAAATCTCCGGGTTATCGTTACATAAAGGTAAACACATTCGACGGGGAACAAGATTACAAACACGAGACAAAAACATAAGTAATATATAATTTAACTACTTTATTAACATTAATAATTCGACTTTAATTGAATAATCCGAAGAGAAAGATCAAAACAGGGAGTGCAAGAAAAGAGCAGAGAGAGAAAGGAAAAGGAAAGAAACACAAACGAAAGACAGAGAGGTCGCAGGCAGAGATAAAGAAACAGAACAGAGAAGGAAAACGGACATACCGGGCAAAAGGTTGTGGAAACAGCACGACTAAACGCAAATTAAAAATGGGCAAGCAACGACCGAAAAGGTAGCTTAACGAGGGAACAAAAAAAAAGAAAAGCAAATGAAGACGGAGGCATGTCAAGGGCCTGGGCTGGGGCAGTCCCGTGCGAATCCCACCAGGCAGAGCGCAAATTCTAACTCAGGATTAGAAATTTGTTCGAATGACACCAAACACGAGTGGGGTAGACGCAAAATGGGGCCTGACCTACTCACGCCTACTTATGCGTATTAGCGTAAAGAGTTTTGGCGGGTTTTCTTGCGCTAACGACTAGGCTGGAAATACGCCCAAGTAATCGTTTGATTCGCCATCGTAAGTCGATTCGAATGAAGGGTAATACCCATGTTTCGTGACAAAAAAGTATAAAAGTGCTGAAACGACGAAAACAAATAGAGTTTTAGTGACGGTGGAGTCCCTATTATCAGTTACTCTAGACTAACGTGAAGTTGGATATAGAAGCATCAAATATTTTGAAATTATTTCGACGAGGTAAATGAACCTATCCCCAAAAT
Organism: Trileptium ribeirensis; assembly: GCA_030248225.1. NCBI lineage: Eukaryota > Metazoa > Nematoda > Enoplea > Enoplida > Thoracostomopsidae > Trileptium > Trileptium ribeirensis. Next base: position 5,129 of record JASANE010018674.1, on the reverse strand, counting down.
GCTGCAAAAAGCCAAACTTAACGTAAGTAACGACCGTTCCTACCGAGTAATGTTAGTATCCTCTGACTTCTGGACTAAATTCTAAAGCGTTTTCGGCCATTCCGGTTTCATCAAAGAGGTTATAAAATTTTGTATCAAGTAGCACACGGGGTGTTCCTTCAAAATATGAACTATTTTACGGTAACGGGCGGTCGAACCCGGCATCCGTCGTTCCGATTACTTGGAAACTTTTATTTTAACGAGTGCCTTGCTTTCAGTTTATCGTTCTACCATTGTTTGATGTTTAGTTCTGATTAGCCATTTCTACACGGGTTGTGTCACCTTGTAACCAGCGTCGGTGAAGATAATACTTTTAGTTTTAGTTACTCCCCTCAACATTTAAACGTTCACCGCTCACCTCCCAGTGAGCGGTCAATGTTCTTCCATTCCCGGATGGTTATAAACATAATATTGGTACTTAGTCGAGTTCCGAAAGGTCCCAAAAATTCTGAAAATGCTTAATACTATGTTCATATCTCAAACACGTTCTTCTTTTCTTAAGCTCCTCGAGTTAGGCTCCTGTCGAAACAATACAATTACATGCCACACGAAGTAAAAGGTAATGCAGCGTTCACGTTATAATGTCCCCGTTGTTTGGAACTTTTGACCCCCTGTAGTCGCGACCCTACCGTATAGACAGTCAGGATGACCCCCATACTGTAAATCAAATGCCGAGGGTGTACGACACACCCTTAGCTACTAAATTTTTTCTAGACAGTGTCGTACACACCCTTAGCTACCAATTTGACGCGAATTAACTATAACGGACACCGTCTGTAGCTAATGCGGTTTATTAGTAAACTGTCCTGTGGAGTTTTTCCTAAATTCTCGCTATTTGTATCTAGCCCATATGAACATTGCTCAAATAATTTTGAACACTGTCAATAAAACTGCCAGAAGACACGGTATGCCTGACACAGTCGGCAAGTGGTAATACGCGTAACTAGCTACCGTTGAAAAAATTTATTAAAAACATGGGGGTGTCTAAGACACCCTGTTGTCAACAGTGTGTCTGACACTGTGAGGGGTACATAGGTTCCAAACGTTGGGGGCATTATAACGTGAACGCCGCATAAGATACATGCACTGGCCTATACATGAAACAGAGCATAACGTAAAAATAAGTATATATAGACGCATAACATAAAGCATATGTATATAGGTGGGTCATAATCTCCAATGGACGCGCCACTTTTGAAGCCAGCAATGAAACTTATAGTACCGGTTTGCATTCTGTACCATCGGACAGCAAAATCTCTGAATTTTCTGAAAAAGTATAGATTACAAATTGAGTTTTTCCTGTGAAAACTTCTACGCTACCTCAAAGTCTTGTGGAATAAAGGGTTTATTGAAACACAAAACACAACAAAATGGGACGAATGTTACAAAATATATGTGAATATTGATTTTTCTGCAGAGAGTGCACTCATATACAGCGCGTTATATCCGAAAAGTCAGAACAAACCGATTTCTCAACGACATACTATCAAATATAGTAGTATTTTTGCTAATTCTATACAAATATGGTCGTGGAAGTATCTGTATCATTGGCAATTTTAATAGTTATGCGCTGCTTTTTTGGTACAAACATTCCTGTACTGTAGCAAATTATCGGGCAAAACCTTACGTGAATGCGCTTACGAGAAACAAAGTTATTGCTTCTGAAAGGGTCAAGGCGGGTGGGATACATGTCTACATGGGGGAGGCACAGGGTTAGTTGAGGGTTGGATACGTGCTTATAGAATGACCCATACCACCACCATAAAACTGCTGCCCGGTTCTTAGTATTGAACAATTAGAACAATTAACGCCCAATTTTTCCAAAGCACCTCGACTGTATGGGTGCGCAGCTTAGTCCGGGAGGGGTGCACATTTTAACCTAGTAGCGTACATGTGTTTTAGATATTAATTAATGATTTAAATCAATTTCATGTTAGTCTGGAGTGTTTCTAGTAGTAATGTAACAACATATGGCACTTTGGATCTAAGTAACACCAAGGTCGGGGGAGGTACATTGTTGGTCGGGAGAGGTACACATTCCGACATGATCTCAGATTTCAACCCATGTATAAGTGCATGTATGTTCAAGCGACAACGTTTAATGCTGTATTATGGGATGACAGATAAAGCCGTGACACCCTGTGTCCCACTCTCTTCCTTTTAGTGTTTCTATACATCAGTTACCTAAGATTCAATTTCGTCGCTTATGTTTTATTTCCGAAGTTACGAAAAGGCACACGTAACACACCGGGACGGTCCTGTTACATAAATATCCAAGCTGCAACGAAATGGCTCAGCCTATAGTAAGGCTCTTATTTTGCCGCCGACAGAAGTTCACGATTGTCATAAAGCGGTGGGGAGCAAATTTATCTTTCTTTAGTAGTGGAAAATAGATGGGATATATAAAAGTAAAGTAATGTTTAAAAATGAACCAAAAGCGTTTGGTGTTCACACGGCGGCCCAGCTATTTAGAAGGGAACATTTGATACAAAAAATATTTTGTACCTATTAGAAATTCAGGACTGAACCGTAATACGTGTGAATAATAAAGTATAATGGTGCAAAACAGAAAAAATAGTTTATAACTATATGTCTTATTACATACGACCGCTTTGAATCGGTATGGGACAAATTATATATAATCAACATCTGTTGACGGCGATTATCTTTTATTATTAATAAAACTACAACATAGTTCGTTTAAAAGTTTTTAGCGCTGATACATAAATAAATCTTCAGCGTGGTATAAACAGAAGTTATTGTTTGATATCCTGCACATTTATGTTAATCGTCATTTCTGTGGTTACGATCTCTCAAGATACTGATTTGTATCGTACTATATCGACAGCTAGGGTTTTCTAGCTGTTTTCAGCACAAAATCGCGTAAACTCATTTACTTGGCTGATTTGCAAAATCGCAGGAACATCTTTAAAATTTTTGTAAACTACAAGCACGCATGGCATCACATTTTCGATCTATTAAATATTGAGGCCTATCCAACTATATTGTTAGGCAAAAACTTCCGTTGCGTAGAATAACAGTTGGCCAGGGCTCATGTTACACTATTGTTTTAGGTCACAAAAATATCTCAAAATTTTTTAGATCCCAAATAATAACGTTGTTATACCTTCAACCTTTTTTAAATACCCACTGTGTTTGTATACTTACCGAGTTTCTTCGGTCGACCGGCATTTACTCGGTCGTTAAAGAAATATAAGCTTGAGCATATTTATAAAAATAGCAAATCGTACCGTGAAACCTAATTTCTATCAAATCATTAATCGCATCAACAAGCGATGTTAAATAAATTTAACAGTCTGTGCTATTTGCGTTGTAAATGAGTGGCTATTTAGGTGCGTTGAGCGAATCATTTTGGGCAACAATACACAACCGCAATTTGTACATAATTACATGTGACACTGACAAACCGATTCTAAATATGTCATGAATTATCGATCGTACAATTATCTACTTTGTAAAAGTTAGGTATCAAGCCTACACGTACTGGAGCGATTTTGGATATTTTTAAAAGCAATGTTAGTAATAATATAAACGGATGAATTTCCGTAAACATCTCAATCTAAAAAGGCAACAGCGTAGTTTGCGATATATAAAAATATATAACTTTGCGTGTATAAATCTACATCAAATTTCAGTGTGATTAGAATGATCACTTAATATAAGACTACAGAAGTACAAAATGGCCATACCTAGAGTCTATCATTATTGCCACCCGTTTAGCCGTATTGTACTTTTTAGACAAAGCTAGACTGTGGTATACGCATCTCTAGCATTTGTCTAATCGAAGTTCCATAACGGGCTTCTTACTATCAAAAAACCGATCGGGCTGCAATGCGAAACTAGTGGCAAATTTTATTGCGCTGGTCGGCGTCGTGCAATTTTGTCGAGAATTATAAGTTAAGTTAATCAGAATTTAGACAAACAGAGTTTCAACATTAAGTACGTTACTGAGCTGTAATTCACAGCCGACACTTTTGTTTTCCTATGCGCAATATATAGCAATAGCAAGCTTTTGTGATTTGAGGTCGAATATCCTTGTGGTTATTGTTTATTCTTCGCACTCCGTTAGCCCAGGTTTAAAACACTCATCAGGCATTTTTTATTGATGATATATTTAACAAAATTTCGTTTTAGTGCTTTTCCGATATGCGAATCTTAGTTAAGGCCCTTTTATTTTCTAAATAGTATGGAATGAATCAATAACATAATATACTGATGTGCACATTGCTTTAAAGATAAACATAACTTGATCTCTCTGCTTCGAAAGTTAGCGAATAATAGACAATTTTATACAGCACAGTTTGCTATTAGTTCTGACAGAATATTCGGCTAAAACATTGCTTGTTTTAGTTAACATATAGAACATGTAACGGTATATGACGCATTAATGCATAATGAATGTAGAACTATGAATATTTTAGTAAACACAAAATGTATGCAAAAGCACAATGTATGAAATGCATAAAAAATCTGAATACGCAATGGTCGTTATAGAAAATGCATTGTGTAATGTCCAAAATTATTTATGTATACAGCGGTGCTGTTGTATTTCCAATTTTTTAAATTCGTCACAAGGTTTATTTAATTAAATGGTATCAGATCACTTCTGTAACAGGCCCGTTCCGGCCCGTTACGTGTCTCTGACATGATTTCGACGGGAAATTTACTCAAACGCACCTCAAATGGAACCAGGCATAGTTTAAGTGAGGTAGACTTTCACGGGTTGCATGGCGCCATGGTTATCGACAATTGTTTTGCTATTTTAATTTATTTACCTTGTCATTGATCTACTTTTGCTATGGATATGATTTTGTACCATTGTACATCATAATTGTGTATCATTTTGGGACGAGCCCACTTAGGTACTCAAGAAGTTCGATTAGGGTGAAGGCACAAATCTAGAAAAAATAGGAAAGAGCCTCGAACTGGCAGCAAAATAGGGAATCTCAACGGAACTCGACTGCTTCTCCCTAGTTCCCCATTGAAATATCAAAATTTAGACCGTCCGGGAATAGGAGGCCTCTGACGATTTAAGGGGTCGGGAAGTAATCAAAATCAAGACTCTCAAT
>JASANE010018673.1:0-12240 GCA_030248225.1 Trileptium ribeirensis | reverse complement strand
TTTTCAGTTCGTGTACTACTACACTACAAACTTTTGTGCAATACCCAAACTTTAGATTTTGGTCCTAAATTTTCACTTTTAACCCGTAAAACCAATGAAGTAAATGACGTGGTGTAGTTTTTAGTGGTAGATGAGTGACCTACAAACTTTTGTGCAATACCCAAATATTAGATTTTGATCCTAAATTTTCACTTTTAACCCGTAAAACCAATGAAGTAAATGTCGTGGTGTAGTTTTAAGTGGTATATGGATGACCTACAAACTTTTGTGCAGTACCCAAATATGAATCTAATGGATCTACGTATTATTATGTTGTTACGAATGAAAAGACCAAATATTGCGTTGATTTTTTCGCAAAACATTTTTGAGTTCATAACTGCGTCGCAACAAACATGCTAAAAGCCATATTTGCAGTATATATTCATACATTGCTCAAAGGGGTCTCCCCATGAGGCTTTGACCCTCCGTGCGAGGGCCCGGTCCCCATAGACCGGTAACCTATTCCTCTGGAGGCGTCGTAGAAGCCGAAGTCATAAGTGCTTTCAGGGAGACAGGCCGCACGCCTCTCTCGGTAAAACACGGTGCTCTCAGTACTTTAGACTTCTGTCCTATGGTATATATTATCTATTCCACCTACAGTCATATTCTGTGTGAAAATTTCAGCTACATCGATTCACATATTCTTAAGTTACAAATGGTCACTTTCAAACTAGAGCTGATTTTGGCGTGAAAGAATAGGTTATACCGATAGCTCGATGGGCAGTAACGTCCTAACCTTTGTAAAAAAAATCATGTGTCGATAGCTGATTTTATTTTGGAATTTACTTTCAATTCTCATATTTCCGAATTAATCTTTGCTAGGACCTAGGGTCTATAACACTCAACTTGTAACAAGGATGTAACTGAGAGCATTGGGTTCAAACCATAACCTAATCGTGATATATAAGTAATATTTGTATGATATAAATAATATATGTCGATAGCAACTTACTTTTTGCCTTTACCTTTCCTGAAATGGTAGTATTGAAATTATTCCATAACATAGCGTAAATAATTATACTATACAAAGACAATAATTATGTAAATAGCTTAGAAATGCGTAACTAAAAACACTGACGTTGGCCGACGCGACATTACATTATGGTAGACATTAGATTTTTCAACATAAATCCATTTTTTCTAAAAACAGTTAAATTTGATGTTTGCAATATTGCCTTCGTTAGTCCAAAGTTTGTCCAAATCCTTCGTCATGCTTTAACCTAAGAAAACAGTTTTGAGTTCAAATAATTATTATTAATTTATATCCTACGAATTCGAAAAAATATCGAATATCATCAAACCAGATAAATATTATAATGACAACCAGGCTGAAATTATCGTATCCCGACAAATAGTTATCCGGCTGATACGCTTTTAATAAAATCAACCTGATGTAAAATTCTGCAACAAAATCATCTAAAACGATTTAGGAGTATTGAGTTCATCAATGCGTATCAGCCTTATTGCTGTTGATACGCATTGATAAAATCAAGCTGATGCAACATTCTGCAACGAAATGACACAAAAATATATAGGAGTATTAATTTTGGGGGAAATCATACTTATCTGCATAAATAAACTCAAGCTGATGTAAAATTCTGGCGAAGAAATGAGATAAAACGATATAGTAGTAGTATTAATTTTAGCTACAATCAAGCTGATACGCGTTGATAAAATCAAGCTGATGCAAAATTCTGCTACGAAATGACACAAAAAGATATAGGAGTATTAATTTTGGGGGAAATCATACTTATCTGCATAAATAAACTCAAGCTGATGTAAAATTCTGGCGAAGAAATGCGATAAAACGATATGGTAGTATTAATTTTAGCTACAATCAAGCTGATACGCGTTGATAAAATCAAGCTGATGCAAAATTCTGCAACGAAATGACACAAAAAGATATAGGAGTATTAATTTTGGGGGAAATCCTACTTATCTGCATAAATAAACTCAAGCTGATGTAAAATTCTGGCGAAGAAATGAGATAAAACGATATAGTAGTATTAATTTTAGCTACAATCAAGCTGATACGCGTTGATAAAATCAAGCTGATGCAAAATTCTGCTACGAAATGACACAAAAAGATATAGTAGTATTAATTTTGGGGGAAATCATACTTATCTGCATAAATAAACTCAAGCTGATGTAAAATTCTGGCGAAGAAATGAGATAAAACGATATAGTAGTATTAATTTTAGCTACAATCAAGCTGATACGCGTTGATAAAATCAAGCTGATGCAAAATTCTGCTACGAAATGACACAAAAAGATATAGGAGTATTAATTTTGGGGGAAATCATACTTATCTGCATAAATAAACTCAAGCTGATGTAAAATTCTGGCGAACAAATGAGATAAAACGATATAGTAGTATTAATTTTAGCTACAATCAAGCTGATACGCGTTGATAAAATCAAGCTGATGCAAAATTCTGCTACGAAATGACACAAAAAGATATAGGAGTATTAATTTTGGGGAAATCATACTTATCTGCATAAATAAACTCAAGCTGATGTAAAATTCTGGCGAAGAAATGAGATAAAACGATATAGTAGTTGTATTAATTTTAGCTACAATCAAGCTGATACGCGTTGATAAAATCAAGCTGATGCAAAATTCTGCAACGAAATGACACAAAAAGATATAGGAGTATTAATTTTGGGGAAATCATACTTATCTGCATAAATAAACTCAATCTGATGTAAAATTCTGGCGAAGAAATGAGATAAAACGATATAGTAGTATTAATTTTAGCGGTAATCAGTTATCATGTAGCGTCTCACAACGCTAGTCTAAATAATGTAGACATAACAATTAGTTGATGGTGGCATGTTGGTAGCGCGTGATAGCTCTATGTCCGTTCAAGTAACAGGCGTGGGTTCCAGTCCCGGCTGGTCATCTCGCACAAATCTTTCCTGGATTTTTTTCAATTGTGCTCTGACCAGACTAATTCGGTTCACGAATTAAATTATAAATGGTTTTTGTGTCTAAATTACACGAATGGATCATAGAAGAGTCATGTATGAGTCATATACTATCGAATAATTATAATCAACACTTAATAATTAATTCATAAACTGGAAGTCCATATTTAAATCTTACGTACTATTAATCCCAAAATAGCTACTTTAACCGATTAAAATTCTATATTTTGTATCAAAGACGTTGGTTCAAGATTTATAACACAACGAGGTGATATCTGATTTTATAATTCTCTTAATAGTAATTTGTTTATTATACTTATCGTTTATTTTCATGATAAAAATTCTGCTATAGTAACAATCTAAGATAGTTAACATCGACTCACCCTCCGTGTCCTTGGCCAGGAAAGTCGCTGAAATTAAATTTATTTAGAAGATGACAGTTTCTTTGAATCAAATACAGATCATAAAACAATAGATCAGTATAATCCGACAATGTTTACAAAATATCACAGCTAAAATTATTTCATATAACCAGAAATTTAACTCTTCAAATGATTTTTTCATTCTAACTATTTGCAATATCAATTTAACAAACTAAAAGACTCGCTGCTGTGCGCGACAACATCGTAGCTATAATATCATCATTTAGCTGTTGAAACTTAGTTGTTGAGCTCAATTATCTAGAATACATTAAATTATCTGGAATACGTCAATGCAGTTTTTGAAGAAGATGCGGCCGGTATCGAGTTCCGTTTGCGGCATTAGTATAACCAGATTTTTTGGAGTAACGTCTGAAATCAGTGCGCTTGAAGAATTCAAAAAGCTAATACTATAGTCTTGCAACACTACTAATCGGCACCAGGCTCCAATAAAATGATTGCCATGTTTTACCGACAAACCCTTGCGTCGATTCTGCTGTAATTGATTACTGAGTCTGAGTGAACTCCTAAACTGGGTACAACTAAATAATGCACCATAGAATTATATACGATTATGCTAAAAGAAATTGACTATTATCAAAAAGCAGGATGATATCAAAATGAGGAGAGTAAGTTAGGCTGTGCCGCCCTAAATTTACTGAGCCCTAACCTGAGCCATAGTCTAAGCGAAGGTCCTTACAGTATGAGCCTTTATGCTAAGCCTACTCGAAGGGTTTCCGGCTCCGAACCTCTGGGATTAAGCTGTTCTATTTTAACTACGTAATGTTACACCTCAGTTATAAATTAATCAAAAGATTCATAATGGAGTCTTTTATCTTAAATACAATGCAGCAGTGAGACACAATATAATCTATAAATCACAAGAGCTCGCATATGTACATGCCCCCTGAAACACCAGACCAAGAGCATATATGCAAGAACCGATATATTTTCATCAATTTATCATTGTTCCGCCCTGTTTAGTTACATAATCGAAATTATTAAATTAAATTAATTTTACCTAGAGTCTTTATCGTGACCGAAAGCATTTCCGTTGTTGCTAAAATTCAACACAAAAGAATTTATGACACACATTTGCTATTATAATAATGATACATTTTAGAAACTGTTTATCACATATTTATTTTCTTTTTCATAACTGAAAGTTTAATATTCTTTTTTTCATAAATTAACGCAAACGAAAGTAAGCTCTTTTATTGTAAAACTTGAAAATATATATCTTTTTTTGATTTTGTATTATTTTAAATTAGATATTTTAAATTTGAATTGATTTATGATGCGTTCACCAGTTCAAATTTTAGCTAATAATTTTAGCTCAAAATTTGACAAATATTAGTTAGACACAAAATTCTGAAACAATTTTTCGTAATTTTTGTGACAGCCATCATCAGGCTGTGACACTGTTTTCGGGTTTATGAAGCTGTGAACCAAATTCGTTTAGAATGCAAGGTACTGCATCGTAGCTTGAAGTGATGTATTTAACGAAATCGACCGCTGGAGTTCGAACACCTAGCGAAAATTGTGCACGGCAAACGTTTCGATTTCGGCTGACACCCATAAACCGCGACGACAATCATGTTCAAAATTTCTATTTATCTATATAACATTTACTGTAGACAAGTGTTGAATGATTGAGCTTGCAGTACAGTAAAAGCAAATTACAATGTAAAATATTAGTTTTTTTACCACTGTTTATGAAATTGACAAAATTTCACTTGTTTCGACAATGCTTTCACAAAACATGAATTGTTAGGGTCAAATCATCTGTTTAATACCAAATATCAGGGGCAGATAGCGGTTACCTTTCTTGGTAATCATAGAGTTGGCCTGACGCATGAAACCTAATCAAAAATGTACACGCTACTTCCGCGAAAACAACCAACGACATATCCGTCCAATGTAGGGAACATTACTTGAGACACTTTTACCACATGTCAGTCTATTATTTTTGTATAATAGGATCTTTCATATAGTGTATATCTCACATGGACAGTATGAGTATAGACGATGCATGACAGTTCTGTGTAATAAGGCTGGCTTGACCGCTAATAAACTATGTTGTTGTTGTTGTTGCTTATTATAAAGCTTGAAAATCAAATATTGTGCTAGAACGGCGGGGTCACAATTTCAGATATTCAGAACCGGATTTCGTTTGACTCGACAGTACTCTACCCCGAAAGGCTTAGTATTTGAAAAAAGAGTTAAGTTCAGTCTCTCTCCTTTAGTGATCATTATAATACAACTCACTTCGAAGTAAGCTATTTTTCTATCTACACCAATACGTGATCACTGTTATTGAAAAACAATGATTTTACGTGTATTAATGTGCGTTCACCATTTACTGCTATGTAATAAAATTAATTTTAAGTAATTAAGTGAGATTTTAAACCTGTTCTGTATTTGAATGATAATTTTTTTATACTTATTTTTTTTTACCTTATAGATTAAATTCGAACAGAAGATAAGCTAAATTATAACCAAATGTCATTCCTCGGCTGAAATATTGCTATTAGTTTGCTATTTCATTAAAGTAAATACATTGTTTGTCCGACATCGTGGAAAATGAACTATATCTTCCATTCAACAAGAGACGATATTTAGGCTTTGAGGCCAAATGTATATAGATTATATATATATGAATGTATATACATACATATATAAATATACATTTTGATTTGGGTAGTTTGAGTAAAGGTCTGTCATAATCTTTCTTGGTTGAAGTATTTTTAAATAACACCAAACGCCAAACAATTTTAAATGTGACCTCCAAGCGTGATTTGGCTAATAGCCGCTCAGGTTCACTCGGCGGTAGGGATCAGTTATTAACTTCCGTACCTTGGATGTTAATTTTTGCTGCGAAACTAAGAAAACATATAAATAAACGATTTCATGGAAGCTGTTTTGGTTAGTATATTACACTACTAGGGCACTCTTATCCTAAGAATTTATATGTATTCTGATCATAAAGCTCTTTACTTGAATCGACTTTTCACCATGTTAGCTATAGTTTGCTGTTTTGATGAATTTGTTACACGTGAACACTTATCAATATTTTGATCAACAAACTGAGAAACATTACCAAAACTCAAATATTGAATAATTTTGAAACACAGTTTTAAACAAAATATGCCATAAAATGCTCATTTAATTGTGTGTGCGTGTGTGTTACGTTTTACTTTCTAGTTATCTTCGAAATCCAACTGTTTTGAACAAAAAAAATTTTAGTCTTAAAATACAGCTAATCTATTTAATCTAAAGCAAACATATTTTATCTTACCCTTCGCTTGAGCTGCTGTCGTTTTTGTGCCCACTTCCACTCCCGCTGCCATCGCTGCTTCCACTCTCGCTGCCACCGCTGCTTCCACTGTCGCTGTCACCGCTGCTTGTGCTATTTCCAGCCCCGATGCTATAAAGGAATTTTGGAAAAAAAACATTAAATTGTATTTCAATTTAAATTAAATTTCAATTTAAATTAAATTTTGTTGTACTTTAAAAGCCAAATCGTCCATTTTGTAAAAAGATTTAATAATGAAAAAATAAGTTAAATTTTGAATTTAAACATAAGTCCAATTTTTTAGTCTAATTTTACGTATTTTTTGGGTATCAGTAAAGTATTTTGTACTTTCAGTAAATCAGCACGTCTTGCTTCAAAATTAAGCACGACTGTCAGTTATAGGAAATACTTTGAATAGTTCCAATGGGATTCGGGTATGTAATTCAAGTTGATTCAACAACTTTTTCTCTGTTTTCAAACTTTGACAAATATTAAAATCGCGGCGTATTTGAAACCGCAAAAAGCATTTGAAATTTTATTTAAATACAAAGAATTCAATTAATCAATTAATTAGATCATCAAAACGAAACAGAACTGCGATACATGAGCGAACTGCTACAGAATGTGTCGATAAGTAGAATGCAAAAATATCCATACTAATTTAGGTAGGTGTGTCAAAGTAGTCAAAATGATTCTGATCGAAATCCAGATTGTTTGTGGTTCATCTCAGATCTTTGTTCATCTAAAAGAAATCAGGCTCAAAAAGCGGGTCGTTTCAAAATGGGAATTAGGTTTATAAATCAAGAATGACAGTACTAAGTCATAGTGGGGGAGTCAGCTGATGTTTTTGGGAGGCACCTTTGTCGGGAGGGTGAGGAGGGTAGGTGAATTTTCGATATTGTTTCGGACTAAAAAATTTTTCTCCTAGGTTTTTGTCAAGTTAACCTCAATGTTTCCCAATTTTTGCTCATTCCCCTCTTTTTCGCATAATTTGCCAAATTTTTATTGCGCTTCCGGAACTTGTGAACCTATTCATGTTCCAGCAGTAGGGTTAGACCTTTGGATTCCCCCAGATTAGCCCTTGGTCTCATTGGGAAAATGTTTGGGAAATTACATAACACAAACAGACAGGCAGGATCAGACTTGAATCTGGGCGGCAAGCTAAGGTAAAACACATCTAGGGTGCTAAACTAATAGGTAAGTAAACTTAAGCTGACCCCTCTAACCATCCTATGTTGAAATAACCAATCACAAACCCTTGTTACGGAAAATTGTCTGAATTTCATTCGGTTTTTCGCTAATAGAAAATTGGCAAAATCAAATCCAAGTGCCAGAAATTATACCGAACAGAATTTCAGCGCTTTCAATTTGTAGAAATTCGGTTCCCTAATGCCTAATCATTTAAATTTAGATTATTCAGTGTTGGCGAAAAAATATAATGCAAAAGTGACGTCACAAGCAAATCTATCCTGTACTTAAGCTCTTGATTTAGAGAACAAACAGGTTTAATTCAAATTCGACAAATTTTCGTTCTCAAAAATTTGGACAACATTACTTGAATTTTCAAGAACACAAATGGCTAGATTACAATTGCGAGCAGAGTGCTCGCGAACACGTTTGCGCTGGATTTCAGTAGACCAAAAAGAGTTCCGTAGCAATTTTTATTCGAAATTACAAAATAGGAAGGTTGGCGGGCTCACATTAAGGTTACTTGCGCATATATATAACACATCCGGGGGAGGCGAGTCGGGTGGGAAGCAAGCTAAATTAAACACGTCTAGAGAGGAGGGGGCAGGACGAAATAGAACACAACTAGGATCTAGGACATATGTGCTCACATAGTGGTAAAGGGTTATCAAGGGTAAAGGCTATGTTTCTACTCCATCAAGGCAGATTTTAGTACTCCCAGTTTCTGAGTTTTTAGGCTTTTTTGATTTCAAGCGAAAACAAGCTTTACCAGGAAAAGTGAAGTAGACAGCTAAAATTTTAAATGCAATATTTTTTAATTTATAAAATGCACGAAAAGTTCAGCCGCAAAGACCCATAACATCTGAGGCTCCCAATCGTTGTATGGAAGGTGACGATCGGTACGGCTCTGTATAATTCATAACAGGTACTAGTCGGGGTTAATTTGCGTTTTAATTGCCATAATTCCAGCAACTAATGGATTTATCTCATATATTTACAAAGCTCCCACACCAGATAGGCCACAAAACATTGCTCAAAGTATTGTTGTTTTCTCCAGAAATTTTTAACAATTTCTAATAATAGGTCGAAAGCATTCTGGTTTTGACATGGTAAAAACATTAACCCTTGCCCGCATAAATTGTTTAATATTTCCCACAATGTTGGAGAAACGTTTTTCCCTGTCGGCGGATTGAAGCTAGGTCGTTCATCTAAGTAATGCTGTCCGTTAGCCACTACGCTATTTAGCTGTACGGAACCCCACAACACTAGCGAAAAACGCATGTGCAAACGCACGTAGAACGACAAACTCGGTTAATGCATCTCGTCGTAATGTACGCTGTGCGGGAAAGGGTGAATCATGTTGATTTTACGATTGTGAGCAACTTCATTATCATAGTCTGTTGACAAAACATGTAGCCTGAAAAAGCCCCAACAACAACGACAAAATAAGTACGCGAAAGAGTTTCTAGCTATTAACAGGAACGCTAGATCAGTAGCTGTCCGCTATAATTGCTGGATACATAGAGAAAACTATCGTGTTTGCTTACATGCAAGATTCGAAACGACAATTTGCTGTTTTGCATAAAATTTAATAGTGCGCTACTCGAAGCTTCACTGTGAAACCGTATTCGAGCTAAATTAACCTTTTTTTGATACCAAATACCTTTAGTGTCTTTTGCTTTACCTCACCCACCTTCCCCTATATATATGTCTCAGTCGGATAATTTTCAAGGTATACAGCGATGTATTTGGTACCAATAGTCTCAGCTCGAACTGCCCGCTCAGAATATATGAAAATATCTATTTCGGCCACATTTGTGACAAATTTTTCCAGTTTTTTTTGGTTTCCCTAATGGTCCTAGTACCCTTAATACCCGAAAATTTCGTTAACAATTTTGTATAAATGTATAATTTTATAAGTATGTCATTCGAACCACATTGACCAGCTGAGTATAATTATTTATAAGTTGAAGAGTTATTTCCATTTATGTGAAATCCTAAAGTCCAGGGTAATGACCAAGCCTAAACCTAAACCTAAGTTGTTAATCTCTGAACCGATTCACCTGATTTTATTAGCTCATCAATGCGGTTCGAAATATATATAATATATATTAAATCATATGGAATAAATTTCCAAATTTTTTGGTTACTAAGAAAAACCAAACAAATCAAAAATGTCATAACTATGGCCGAGGTGGGTGTTTTCTGAACTAACTCGTCGAGTTGATTCGATTGATGCCAAAATTATTGCAGTAAAACGGACCAATTTCGCTTAGGGTCGAATGGCTAAAAGAAATGACCACATAGTTATTATATACGGTAGTACAACCAATGTGCGCCACAGTTTACGAAAACTTTGTCAAATTTCTGTGTATGTGTGTACAGTTCTTAGTTTTATGCAGGTTTCACAGAATAATCAGTCCAAAAAGTGGGCAGTATTGACTTTAACAGCCATTTGCAAGAAACTAAAATCTCTAACGGACGGTTATATAATATTTCAGTTTCTTGCAAACTGCTGCTAGAGATTTTTGTCTTTAGTGACTGCTTGTTTGATATTTAAATCTCTAATTTTCTCTAATCTCTAATCTCATTTTTGAGTTTTCTTTTCCTTCTTTGTCACTCAGCAAAGCTTGAGCTTCGTCCAAAACCGCACATATGATTTGATTTTGAATTATATAGCAACTATGTGTATGATCTGTTGGAGGTGAAAATCTTAGAAAACAATAAAAAACGACATAAAAATGATTGCCAATTACCAAAGCAAAAAATTGAATAAAATAAACTCAGCAAAACAGATTTGAGTGCTCATTGCAGTCTCATCATTGCACAATGCCAATGTGGATATCAGCATAGTACATTGAAGGATTATTAAAAAAACCTTTACTTTCAATTACACTGAATCACAATAAATAATGATAAAATCATTTCATTTATAAAACTTATTCAGAGTAAACGGTAGAATCCAGAAAATTACCTTGCTCCCATGTTTCCACCTGATTCTTGGCTAAAATTGACAATAGCACATGAATATAGTTGTGCCCATGTAACTTTTAGAGCTCATACGTTAGTTTAAAAACACAAATAAACATATCCAAATGCATGATGTACACATATACAAATGAATACCCAAGGTCCGTCTATTCAGCGGATAGGTGATCCTGTTGTAGCGAAGTAGAACCGAAGACGTAAAGTCAGAGAGAAAATTTTTGAAATTTTTAGAAATCCAAAATATATAGCAACTGCGCTAAGATCTTCACCAATTTTTGCCAACTTGTAAAAATTTTTCCCAATTATAGTGCAGGACTTTTGCAAAAATTTCGGCGCAGATTGGGCGGCGGCGAGGATGGTTGTGGGGTGACGGCTCACGGAGGGCAGATCGCTCACCAAGCCTACCCCGTATGAACCATTATTACATATACGTGAAAATATATATAGAATTAAAGCAATACATTAATTTTTATACTTATTGTGGAGAGTGTAACTCTACAAGCGCTTTGCAAAAATGTGGGCGCAGATTGGGCGGCGGCGAGGATGGTTGTGGGGTGACGGCTCAAGGAGGGCAGATCACTCACCAAGCCTACCCCGTATGAACCCTTATTACATATACGTGAAAATATATATAGAATTAAAGCAATACATTAATTTTTATACTTATTCTGGAGAGTGTAACTCTACAAGCGCTTTGCAAAAATGTCGCCGCAGATTGGGCGGCGGCGAGGATGGTTGTGGGGTGACGGCTCAAGGAGGGCAGATCGAGCACCAAGCCTACCCCGTATGAACCCTTATTACATATACGTGAAAATATATATAGAATTAAAGCAATACATTAATTTTTATACTTATTCTGGAGAGTGTAACTCTACAAGCGCTTTGCAAAAATGTGGGCGCAGATTGGGCGGCGGCGAGGATGGTTGTGGGGTGACGGCTCAAGGAGGGCAGATCACTCACCAAGCCTACCCCGTATGAACCCTTATTACATATACGTGAAAATATATATAGAATTAAAGCAATACATTAATTTTTATACTTATTCTGGAGAGTGTAACTCTACAAGCGCTTTGCAAAAATGTCGCCGCAGATTGGGCGGCGGCGAGGATGGTTGTGGGGTGACGGCTCAAGGAGGGCAGATCGAGCACCAAGCCTACCCCGTATGAACCCTTATTACATATACGTGAAAATATATATAGAATTAAAGCAATACATTAATTTTTATACTTATTCTGGAGAGTGTAACTCTACAAGCGCTTTGCAAAAATGTCGGCGCAGATTGGGCGGCGGCGAGGATGGTTGTGGGGTGACGGCTCAAGGAGGGCAGATCACTCACCAAGCCTACCCCGTATGAACCCTTATTACATATACGTGAAAATATATA
>JASANE010018672.1:0-14490 GCA_030248225.1 Trileptium ribeirensis | reverse complement strand
TGCGTACGTAACCATGTCGGTTCGGTTTGCTTGCTTATCATCTATGACAAAAACAACCGACTCGCGCAGCATGATAACAAACAATCCTCTCTTTATAATATCGTCGTCAAAGGTTCAAATTTGATGGTTGGATGTTGAATATGGAGGGAAACAATTTTAAAGAAAATGAAATGATTTCGAAATTTTTGTAGAAAATGATGGAGAAAGGAATTGGGTACAGTAAAAATTGCAAATTTTCGAAGAGGTAAGTAAAGGACGTGATGGGAAAACATAGCGACAAGAAAAATAATGCATTTTTATTAGAGGAAAGGAAGAGATATTTAGGGAAATAAATGCGAGGCACTGAAATATGAGACGATCCAAAAAAAAAAAATAATATGTATGTTATTTGAAGAAAGATGAATGACTCGTCGCATGTGACTACATAGGTAGCATTGAATGAGGAAGGTAGGTAGTTTGGTGTTTGGGGTTCGGTAGTCTAGGGGTTAGACCAGGCCTAGACCCAAAAAAAACTGAGATTTCCCGAAATGCCCCAAAAGTTCCCGAAAACCCGGGACAAATCACCGAACTCTTTTATTATATCCCTCCTTCCCCTTCTACGTCCGTAGTTTTCTTTTTCGTTTTGTTTTCGCATTTTTGTTTTGTTCAATGCTAATTTTCATGATTAGCATTAGGTTAGCTCATCACTAACAATGTTACTGTATTTATCTGAAAGCTAATAATGAGATTGACTCTGTGAGTTAGCCGTCGTCAAGTTGGGGTGGGCACCGAAACGCAGCATCGCTATTATTATACAGTTTCGACATATTTTTCTTAATTTTGGCGTTAATTGCGGAACATTGTACTTTTTATATCTATTTATGGTTTGGAGATTTAGTACGGAGACTTATCTAATATGTCACGTTGCGTTTCAAAGTTCCAAACAGTTTCCACAGATTTTAGTGTTTTTGCGAATTTAATTATGGTTTTTGTTTTCTAATTGGCTTATGGACGATACAGGGGGGGGGGGGTGTGGGCTCGGGGGGTGGGGGTTTTGTTTTTTTTGCTGTTTGTTTGGGTTTTTTTTTTGGACTTGATATGGTACACTGGGGAGGGGGAACTTGACATGATCCGATTAAACTACAAAACTTGTTTGGTTCAAAATGAAAGAACTTCATTTCGGTATGTAGGTAAAGGATGTGGTCTTAACCATTACTAACACGATATATCTTGATAATTACCTTAATGCCTGACCGCAAACCTTCTTATGCTAGCTTTCATGTTATCAGTATAAGATTTTTTAATAAACTTTATCGATTGATTGATTAAATATATAGCAAAATCAAATGGAATGCATTTCACAAATGTTATAGGCTAAAAAAGGTGGGAAACCCATTTAACATTTTACACGGGATTATAATACATGTTTTTGTTTAATACATTATAATACAGATTTATACATATTTTTTATCGCAAAAACACTGATGAATGATAAGGCGCGCTTACAAATGACCAAGTTCATGAGCAATAGTAAATGCAGCACTGAGACCATTATCTTCAATAATGGCGCAACTTCGATATCCGTCGCACATCGTGCCCAGCTCAGCCAAGCCTAAAAATTTAGATATTTCAGTTCATCAAATGATAAAACGCTGTGTTTGAATTCATACGACTGAATTTGTTTTTCAACAATATATGTAAAACATATATGCTCGATGTTCGTGGTCCAAGGGAGTTAGCCGGGTCTCAGGTGGTCGGACTTCGGCTTCCCAAGAGAGCTGGTGTCAGCTGCTCTACCGCGTGGCAAGGTGGCGGTGCCAACGGCCGCGCGCCGGAGGGAAGGCGGATGCAGCGACTAAGGCGCCAATGCGTTCGGTGATTGCGACGACGCTATGGGGGATCCGACATTTCTACTCCCGTGAGCATTTATGATTTAAATGTATAATATTAATCGCACTTACAGCTAGCATATAGAATATATATATCATTTACAATGAAATGCGAGTAGCTACTGCACGTGGACCGGTACAGTTGTAACCATAGCAGTATAGTATGTGGCAGCACTCATAAGTATGCCCAGTGATATACGCCTTCTTACAAATGAAAAAATTTTGCGTCAAACTTTTTTAATGAACCTTTAACAGCAAAAAACTTGTACCGAAAGTAACCAACTGTAAATAATAAAAGTGAGTGAGAAATATGCTATTTACTGAAATTGTGATATTCAATTCAATATAGATGTCCAAATTTTGTGTGCAGCATGAATTACACCTCATTATTTTCCAAATATTATAAACAAAGCGTCAACAGGTGGCTAAACCCCAACTGCCGCCGCACAAGTAAAACCTACCGCACAATGCGTAATTAACCACGAAATTTTATGGCTAACACTATGAAATACTCTGTATTCCCATAAACATAACTGGGTGTATTTATGCCAATGTTCTTGGTGGTATGGCTTCAGTAAGTCTGTTTAAGTTTATATTCTTACAAAAACGTATAAATCTAGTTCTTTTACATGAATTGTGCACACTGTGCCCAATCGAATTGTGGCTACTTCTTGATCGAATCTATCTTCAGCAGCCACAAGGGCTATTTCCATGGTATTATTTTTAATGCTTGTGAATAGCACACATATTTCTCAACATACCGTAAAACGATTGAGTGATAAGCTTGGATTGAACACGATAATGTCAAAATTATGCGAATGTTGTCCGTTATGGGTTCGAAAAAAATTAGCTGCCAGCAACGTTCAACGTATTGATTACTTTAGTGTAGTTATGCGTCTTTTACAAAAGGAATCATTGATACGAATCTAATTTTAGTTGCTTGCGATTCTAACTTATTACTGATTTTCGTTAAGGAGAATAACAAATGACAGATCAGTTCTCGACACCATGTCGGTTTATATTTACGACTTTGAGGCAGGTTCAGTATGTCAAAAATATTAAAAAAGCTTACTTTTTGAAGCTTTGACTAAAGCGCGAACTTTTGAGTTAACGAATTTTTTGCAACCCAATGGTTGCAGTTTTGAATGTGTAGTTTCACCAATGTATATTAATTTGTTGATGGATTGTAGTGAAAGATACTAGAAGTATCAGATGGCTTTAAGGTTAACATGACCATAAATTTGACAACAGCTTTTGGGGTAGACAATACTTGTGTCACCGGAAAGGAATTGCAATTCGTTGAAATTTTTAACTAAATTTGCCAGTATACTGGAGTTCCGGACCCACTGGAAAACTGTTAAAAATAGACAAGGTCCTCAGGTATTTTATGATATCACAAATTAGAGATTTAAAATTGCCTGCAATTTTGTACAAGTGATACCGAAAATTACTTATCAAACTTTTAAAATATTTTAATTTTTAATGATAATTCAACAGTTTTCGAGCACGAACCGAAACTCGTACAGTCAAATCTATGATCGCGTACAGAACCTATGTAGCATCGTACTAACAGTCACATCAGTAAAACTTTGTTAATCCATTCCACACATTCTCGCGTTGCAAATAAATATTATAAAGTTTACGTGACGTAAAATGGCCAAAAACGAGAATATAACAGTAGAAATAAGACGTTGTGTAGATTTATAATTACGTATCTACACCGAAATCGCTAGAAGACGTCAAGAGAAACATTTTGAGTCATCAGTGAAACCGACCCGATCATCCGATGGTAAAACATGACGAATAAAACCTACTTCGTGAATTACTTGCACTAGCTATATGACCTTAATCAAATGACTAAAACGCTACTACTTACGGTAGTTGGCAATTTTCGGCAATATAAAAACAGTAATACTAAAAGTTCAATATTGTTGGGTTAACCATAGGTAATAGCAACCATTAATGTTTTCTCTGCTACTGCATAAAATTTGTGTTAACTAAACAACTGCA
Organism: Trileptium ribeirensis; assembly: GCA_030248225.1. Lineage (NCBI taxonomy): Eukaryota > Metazoa > Nematoda > Enoplea > Enoplida > Thoracostomopsidae > Trileptium > Trileptium ribeirensis. The sequence continues at coordinate 10,612 of JASANE010018672.1, read as the reverse complement.
GCAACAACAGTTATGATTTTTTTCAGTGGTTGAACAAACTAGAAAGACGCAGGGGTTGCTATATGAAGGGTGATCTAAGTCGTCTTTCCAAAAATGCAAATGTTTTGTAACTGTTTGCAGGCTTCAACCGCAAAATTCTGGCAGCTAGCTTTACGTGTCTAATTTTTGCCACCTTGGCTCAGTTTATTGCTGTTAAACTATTTTCAATTTGGTCTAAATTGTTAAAACTAAAATATCAGCAGCATTTAAAATCATTATGATACTAACATGGCTCTGAGAAAAGGTGATTGAAGACCTTGTTATGCCGTTTATTCTATTGAGGTGAATTGATAAACGATCGATTTATATGCCAAAAGCAAGGCTATACAATACAGCTTTACAAATAATAACGAGCAGCAATATTGAAGCATAGATTAGAATTTCACAGGCTTCATGTTCAACATAGAACCCTAAAATTGTAGAAACACAATGATCCGTGCAAAGCATCTTGTAAAACTGTTGTAGAAGAGTATAACACTCGGTGATACTCATGTGTTTTAACGTTTCCAACGATGCAGTTGATTTCCGCTTACTTGACCCAGGAATGCAGGGGTACCACAAAGATCTCTGCGATTATCATTTAGCCCTAAGGCATACATACTGACGCTTCAGGGTGTCTGGGTGAGGGTTAGCTGGGCTCTACGGGAGGAGGGGTGTAGATGACCCGGGGTGGGTGGGGGTGGGGATGCTGGAAAAAGTTGACGACCACCCCAACCCCCACCTCGTCGAGGACCCATTTTTGGCAAATTTATCCACAATTAAGCCAATTTTCGCCGTATTTTGTCAAATTTTGGTACAGTGTTTAAATTTTCGGAGCGCCGGAGGGAAGGCTTTCGGCCTCCCAGATGGTGAGCCTGTCTGCAGGGGCCATGGGTCCGCCACCTTCAGCGCCTATAGCTTCGGTGCCTGCCGCGCCGCCAGTGAGGCAGCGGCTGGATGACCTGCTGGGGTTGAGAGGGGTTCCGAGACTCAGGGGAGTAACCGCGCTTTACCCCTCCTATGTACATGCATGACTGGTGCGCTTTGAGCAGGGATACGAGCCATTGGCGATTCCTGCTCTTGCTGTAAAGTCATTGGTTCTTAGCCACCGGATATTTTGTACCCCCATCAACAAACCTTGGGAAGGATGTAGCCGATATGCCCGGAGAACCTTAAACATACCTTTCCTGCAATCCTTGAATACAGTACTTTAATTTTTGCATATTTATGGTGTTTGCAGGTTGGCACTTACTCGCACCTGATATAATAGTCATATACGAACAGCATGATAACGAACATAAGATTGCTATATAGATAACGAATATAGACATAATAAGCACAGACGAACAGCAATTTTTCTTTAATAGTTGGCAGTGCTTACTTCTTGAAACACTAAAAAATCCTATCGTGCTTTAAAAGTTATAGTATCACGTGATTTCAGTATATTTGAATCCTTAAAAATATTGAAAACTCAACAGTACTAGCAAACCATGTAATAGGTTTAAGTGGCTTACATAGGAATTTTACTGGACCGTATACACAAAAATTTTAAAAATACCACTCCGTTTTCTGATCTAAGTTAGCCAGATTCGTATTAAAGTGTGTTGTAAAGCTCTGAATAAATTAAAAGTAATATATTCAGCCTTAACATATTAATAGAATCAGTGCAGCAGTAGTCTGCTGCCATCAATTACATCTAACACAGCCAAAAATGTTAAAGCACAATCCAATGAAATCAGTCAAATGTACACGTCAAGCTAATCTGCAACACTAAAATAGGGTGGAGTGTGCTTATAAGAAAAGCGTTTACAGTGAAATGTTGTTACAGTCAAGTTTTCTTTTGGTTCCAGCCAAATTGACTATACTGAACGAGGATATAGTAAAAATGTCTTTGTGTTGAATTTTTTATTCGACCGTTACGACTTTGTTTTCAGCACGCTCTGCTTTAGTAAATTTAAGAGGTTGTAGAACATATCACCACGGGATGTCGAATATATATATATCAGCATTGATATATTGTAAGAACATATTTCATATAAACATTTTATTTTCGGCTAATAACAATTATTCAAATTCAAGTCACAAAATGAATAAATTTTCCATTATATCCTGAAGTAAGGATGGAGACACTTTTTATTAGAAAGCACTCGAAACAAACATACCTAGTGTGTCACACTTTCCTGGTGCTCGGCAAATGTCTTGCCTAAAATTAACAATGACAAGATTTTTTATATAATTAGTGAAACATCGCTTTCAGAAGATGTAGTTTTTCATATTACAATATAAATCCTCTTTTTATATAATATATGTTTTCAGTGGTGAAAGAATATTAACACAAAATACGGGAATTGTTCTAAAACAGTTGTTCGTCATATAGCTTGTGGTGCGTTTTGGATAATATCTGCGCAAGTGTGTTTAACTCTTAGAGTTTAGCTATCTTTACTCTTAATCTAAAACAGCAGAACAAATAACATTTGATAACATACCTTTAAATCATTATGTAAATGAATTTAAAAGTAACAAATATAAAATATTTTAAGTGAACACATATGGAAACATTCCAAAAATACACGTTACTCCCCATGAAATTCGGCACGCATACCTTGTCAACAGGACCGCTGCATCATGATGGCGAATATCGTCATCGTCACCAAAGTTTTTCGATTGTTGCCAACGACAAAAGCTTCTAAGTGTTTCTTTGGCATTTTGTGTTATTTCAAGTTCCTTCTAAAATAATACACATCGTTTGACTATATGACGTTACATATATTATGAGTAAAACTTCTGTTTTTACTATCAGAGCTATGTTTCAATAATAGAATTTTAATTGCAGATAATTTAATTCTTCGCATATAAAACCTAGGCTATTTAAGAGTACACAGAGAGACAAATGAACCAATCGTTGTGTAAGCCTTGGAGTGATCACGTCATTTGCCTAGTTATTTTATACAAAGAGAAAATGTTTGAAGTTACAACAATATTGTCAGTTATTTGTAGAATTAGTATATGGTTTCCATTATTCCAAAAATACAACACCAGCACAGCAACGTCGATCGGTCCGCTTACTTGAGTGGAACTTCCTAAAAAATACACATTCAAAAACATAATCGTAGAAGCTTCTGTTCAATCAGTTTACCGAAAGACTGTCATGGTAGTGATACATTATCTGCCCGCGGTCCGCATTAATAGTGGTTATTTGTCAATGCTAATGTTATTACTTGTTGTTGTGCTGCTTAAAACATTGTGGATCTCAAATGTCGGTTTAATTTAATGAAAGTGCTTCACAGCTTGACATATCATTACGTGCACTTATTTTCGTGGTTACATTAGTTCTCATTCCGGTTTTTCCGACCATTGAATACTTATCTATTGAGCTGAGTCAAAAAGCTATGATCTGCTGAATTTACGACGTACATACATAGCCGTTGCTTTTCAAACATGTTTAAATAGCCTTCGTTTGAACACTGCAAAAGACGTTTTTGAAATAATTTATATGTGGTAAAATTTTATGGAAATATACAATGCATGTCAGGAATATGTTTCACGATTAAATAAATAATAAATATCATTTGTGCCACTGTTATTCGCAACACAAATGTTCCTGCTAAAATAAAGCCTCACTAATGCGGCGTTCACATTATAATGCCCCCACTGTTTGGAAGTTTTGTCCCCCGGTAGTCGCGACTCTACCGTATAGAGAATCAGGGTGACGCCAACACTGTAAACCAATTTCCGAGGGTGTACGACACACTCCTAGCTATTACATTTTCTTTACAGTGTCGTACACACCCTTACCTTCCAATTGGGAGCGAATTAACTCTAACGGAGGTCGTCTGTAGCTAATGCAGTTTATTAGTCAACTGTGCTATGTAGTTTTTTTAATTATCGATATTTGTATCTAAGCCATATGAACGTTGATGAAATAATGCCGCACACTTTCAATAAAACCGCAAGAAGGCACTGTGTGCTTGACACTGGCGACAAGTGGCAATACTTCTAGCTAGCTACCATTTAAAAAAATTATAAAAACATGGGGCGTCTAAAACACCCTGTTGTGGATAGTGTGCCTGACTCTGTGGTGCATATAGGTTCTAAACGTTGGGGATAGTATAACGAGAACGCCACATAACAGATATTCACATTTTTTAATTCTGGATACACTGAAAACGTTGAGTCAAATTTCGAGTTTTGACTCGGTTTTTTAAACCTAAATTTGTGTTAAGTCAAGCCTTGCATCAAAGTGAGTCAAAGTTTAACTCGAGCTTGGGAAGAACCGACTATTCAGCCAAATCTTGATTCAATTTGTGTCAAGCTTAACTCGTATTGAGTCAAAACATGACTACAGTGGAGTCAAAATTAACGTACGTTTAGGTTTAAAAAATTACCTACTCAATAGTCAAAATATGACTCATTGTTTTTGCAGTGTAGAAAATGAACGATCTGAAATGCTCCGAATGCAGTAAGATAATATATAAGTAAAGTTTTTAGTGTAAATTTGAAACGCACAAGACCACCAGATTGTCCTTATCAGGTACACACCTTATCTTTGCAATGGTACAGTTGCTTGCATCCCAAAATTTGGATAAGAACAATTCACAGTAAGATATCATGATATCATTGTTTATCCCACATATAACTCCTTTCTGGCGGCCTACTGGAGTTACTTAGATAGGTTGGTGTCCCGACTGACGAAATTATTTCAGTGGCCACAAAATGACGTTTTCATTACTCATCAAATTGTGTCAGTTATTAACACGTGATTACTTACGTAATTCGGCTCCAGCTGCATTATTCTGACGACAACAATGTTTATCGATGCTCCGAGACTTTGATGCCGATATACTGACGATACCTGAAATATAAAGTTCCGTATCCGTAACATTTTAACACTGTGGCACTGTTTAGAACTACAAGATGACGTGTGTATCAACAATACAACGAATCAGAATCAATTTTGTGTCAAATCGAAGTTTTCCAGAAAGAACCACAAACGTTACTTATGATTATAATGTAAGTGGTATTATCTATAACCAGATATCTATACTCATATCTAACTGGTATTTACCAACTATCTGATTTGCCTTTATTAAATAATAACATAATTACGATTTCCCAAATTTTTGCTTATATTTGTATGTTCTATTTAACTAAATGTTGTTTAATAAAAGTTAAACCGTTAGATCTACACACATTGTAACAGTTATATATGCCTTGTCACACCGTTTATTGCTTATACTTATGCTTAAAAGTTAAGATGCAACGTTGATGTTAAAATAATATGGCTTTGCTAAACAGTTTGATAATTGGCTTTTTATAACACTCACGTCGTACCCTCAAACCACATGCTAATATCCGTGGCAACACTAGGTGATTTCCAGCAGGACTTCGGATTTTAAGTTTTTGAAGCTACGTAATATGGAAAACTGTGTTAAATAATTTCTAAAATTAAAATTTAATTAAAATATAGTAAATACATAGCTACGTTTTTAGTCTTGCATTTGGTTTTGCTTTCAATACTGTGTTAAAATTTGTGATAGGTCACGTCTAGTGGAAGCCGCCAGTGAGCGCGCGAGCTGAAGCATTCTGGCTTTAATGCCAATAGGCAGTAATTTTCCTTACGATTTCTGCACCTCACTGCAACATCTGTGCGATTTTTTTCAAGCAGGGGCGCTTTGCGCGATTGAATATTATCTTGAACAAAACTATTTTCTTCCAAACAGCATAGTTAACCATTGTGTACTGTGTATATATTATATAGGATTACACAACTCCCAAGTAGCAGTGCATGAATTCAGGCTTCAGGGTATGGGAAAGGTCGTATTTCTGTTCCATGGCTACTTTAGGATTGTTTGTCCATTGCTGCCAAAATATACTTTTTAACCCAATTATGTAAAACATCCTGATCTGGAGCAGCAGCCCCATAATGAGAATATAAAATGGGGTGGTTAAATTTGAGATCTGCTTTTCCTTTACCCACATGAAAATGCAAAAGGTATAAGGTCTGCAACCATAATAAATACACTTCTTTGGCGAACTTATTTAAGTAATTTTATCATATCCGTTGAAATACAGGTTCCCAAGACAAATACTATCATTTTAAGTGATAGCGATCACTGCTACTTCTCTAGAATGTGGATCCGTGAAGAACGACAAATAATCGTAATATAGCTAATAGTGGCACAGCACATGTTGCTTAGCGTCTGAGCATGCGAAAAGAGCAACATGCCTTCCTCCAACAAAACCGAGATGAAGCCTTGTAGCAATGACGTTAACTGAAAAAGGTATGCATTAATGGGAGAGAAGATATCAGTTTGCATTATAAATCGTCCAATATATCCAAAGACGGGATAAAATTTGTAGTTGACAAAATTGAATTACTTGCGTTTGTTGGTAGCACCTATAAATTAGCAGGGTGTTATTAAGCCTAACAAATTTTCAAATTACATGATAACGATGATGCAACCGGCATCCATAAAAACTATATATCTAAATTTCCTAAAACCCACTTAAACCAAATTTTCAAAATTATGGGCTTAATATAGCACTAAAAATTATGAGAAATTTTTCATTCCCTTTTGTGTTTGAACAGATATTACTCGGACTAATGATATTTTGCGCGGCAATAACGTGTGCTGTTGGAAGAACCAATGACAGTTTTGCATTTGCGTGTTTCGAAATATCTGGGATCTTTATGACAATATTTGTAGCTACCATATGCCCTGAAGCGCTGTAATACTTGCTTATAATTGTGGTAAAGTTGCTATTAAGACAAATTGCGAAGTCGTGCAGGCGGTCTGTTTACAGACAGTACTGCTTACTGATATCCATGCTGCAAACGCACTTCGGTTCAGGCTCTCTTTTTACAGAAAGCCGGGTTGCTACGGAATTATATTGATCCAATGTAGACCAATACCGCTACATAATATTGTATATCTATCACTGTCCGTCTAATACAGACGTACAATGCATTCGTCCAAAGTAGACGAATAGTATTGAGCAGCTTGTTCCGATTCTTACGTTGCAACAATTTATTAAATTTAAAGCTACTATTAGTGCAAAATATGATATTTTACCTAGCGAGTAGGTGTAAAACTGAAGCGATGTTGCAAGATTGAAAGACTGAAGCGATCTAAAAGCATTGCAAGCTGTATTTAGATTTCAAAGGTTTTTAATAAATCTAAAACTGCGAATCAAAACAGCAAATCGTTAAATGTCAACGGTCTTCATGATTTTATATGATTTACCAGAACCTACAAGCCACGAAATATTTATGATTACTATAATAGCAATAATAATAGTAATATTAATCTACATTGTTACATAAGCATAGGAATTATATTTTGTACTTACAATAGACATGAGCGTCAATATGTAATTTTCCAGATTGACTCCGTGATATCGTTGCATGAGTATATCGGCAACAACAAGTATTTCCACATAATAATCCGTAGAGTATAGTCCTGAAGTACAAAATATTCGTGATAATACGTTATATATATACATTTCTGATTTAAAGGAATAAAACATGAACATATAATATCGCTATTGCCAAGAATACAGGCTTCTACCGATAACACTTTACAACTTAATCTAAAACCAACGTTTCATTTGTACCTCAAATTCCTGTTTACACGTATGAAAACTGATATAGCTTTGTTCAGTGCTATCAAGCTTTTTTGTAATCCTTATTCGAAAAGTATAACTAAGCCAGACGAGTTTAATTGATATAACGTCGTATCCTGGTTTCCTATAGCTATATACAAGTCTACTCAACACAACCAAGGGTTCACTATTAACTTTTGCAGAATAATTATTAATTTATTATTATTGTTGGTTTGTCCTTTGTAATAGCAGACATTAATTCGGCAAAATGCAGGTTTCAACGGCGTTGAAATGTTAACGTATTCTGAATTCAACGCTAAGGATGTCCGTTAACAAACATGTAGTAAGCAGAGGTCAGAATCAGACAATTGTAGATTGTAATATTAAACAGGATAAACCATCAAACGTACATAAATTAGAAATCAAAGTTTCATTTTCAATTTCACCACAAAGCTAAATTTGTTTTTTTTTGAACATTTGGGTTATATTTGCAATTTCATTCCGGAAATTTTGTTGAAACCACAATAATTCTGCAGCCGATCGAGGTATTTGGCTAACTTTTTTTTATACTGAGCGCGTTTAAAGTTACTAATCTACTTGTATCCAACTACAATATTATGCATATGTCTGCAGTGCTTATATATGCACATGTCTCATTGTATTCGCGGGTAGGGATCGAGCAATACCATGATCCATACTAATATCAGCTCGGATTTACTATTATCATTTGTAGCTATGAGACGGATTTAGCTCAAATTGTCACAGTGGATAACAACTTAAGTGGCTTAACTGCAACAGAAATATTGGTGAGATATGCGTTCGTGTGAGGATAGACATAAAAATAAAATATAGTGTTAAACATAAACAAGTTTTGTCGGGTATTTTCTGTCACAGCCGGCAGCTCGATCTAATTTCAGTAAATACATAATTATAAATCATTCGAATTGAACAGAGTACTGGCTCGAACAGTGTCAAATCAACCCATTTCGTTTATGGACTTTCTGACGCAACTCTGCTTTGTTGACAGTAAAAAAATTTTTGTGGTCCAACGCTGAGAGCCTTGGCCACGGTTCTGCTTAACAAAACTAAAAAATGTTATATTTATTAAAACACAAATTTCACACAATACTTCTAAAAATTTGATAGTGTATTACATTTGTCTAAATTACTTTCAATACGACATACCCTGTATGTGCTGAACTTATTTTCTGCCGCTCAAACTAAATGGCGTACGCAGCTGTATTCTTTGTGAACCCACGTTTAATATTTTCAGATAAGGATCGGAAGTTATATCTATACAATTGTATGTGCTATTATGTTCATTTCATTAGTGTGTCTAGTCTAAGTATGCGTATATCGCCATTTATATCTGTATACTGGCCAGTGTTTTACTCTACTTACCAGGCCGCATTTTAATAGCAATTTTGTGACATATACGAAGCAGCATCTTTTTGCGAGATTGTTATGGCAACGATATGTTTCTAATAAATATTCGTAGTTGTTTTCATTTTGTACATCACTTTTTGCTTTCGGTTTGTAGCCTATTGCTCTAAACGAAAGATATTTAATAATTGTAAAATTAAATCTATATGGTAAAATTAAATTACCAAGAGGTAATACGCTATTGGATTCCCGTTTTTGACGCCGTTTCGAGCCATCTTGAAGAACAAACTTTTTGGCATTCTCTATATTTCCAGTTAAACCGTTGTTGTTGCCGTTGTTTGAAGTTGTTTCATAGTTTCGAATCAATAATCCCGGTTGAAACCCGCTATCTAAGTTGATATTATCTGTAGTTGAATTCGTGTTAGTGCTAACATCGTCGATGTCGTCATATCTAATCACGTTTCCCACTGATGTGTCATTGTGCCGTCGTATAGATGAGCGTTCGCCTGCAACGCAATTATTAGCGAAGTGAAATGCAAATGGAAGGAACTTCCCTCAAATTGCGTTTAAACTTGCAAATAAATCGTTTTGCCCGTTCTTTTCACGAAATGGATTGAAGGAGTTTCGCAATTTTTTATTTCACATCGAAACTGTCTTTAACTGTGCATCTAGCTTAGTGTTTGCGATATTGGACAACATGTCATAAACTTTGTAATTTTTAAAATTTATTTGGCCGTACAGAGTTAGAATGATTCAATCTTTTTTGCAAGCTTGCTCATACGATGAAAGCACTAGTATTTACTTTGTTTTGCCTATTGCCATAAGCCATGTGTATGCAACGTGAAAAGAGCCCTCCAATTTCAAAGCTTTTCGCTTTGCAATAGCTGAATGTGAAAGTAAACTGTCCCATGATTTTTAGATTCGTGGGAAACGACTTTCACGTTTCTCGTAATCTTGTGTTGGTGCATTATGTATTGTTTGTCATGTGGTACTTTTTCAAGTTTGGAATGACATTCAGTAAGGTCAAAAGAGTTTCAACAGCGGACCTGCGGCAAAATGCGGCGTTTTGTCACTCCTCCAAATGTTCAAATTCATTAGTTAGCACTATATGAAACAACCTTGCACAAATACCTTGTGTGATCTTAATATCTTACGATGTTCATTTAGGAATATATCTTTGCCATCGTTAAATACTCATCTTTCGTACACTGCTAGCGCTTTGTATTAAGTAAACATTTTTGCTAATTGTGTTGAATTATAAAAATTGTAATTTGTCGTAGTGTGTGAAATAAATCGTCTGAATTATAGGTGGTGACACATTAAGGCCTTAGGATTAAGCTCACAAAATAAAATATCTCTTGGTGCTCGCATTGTAGTAGTTTAGTGTGTAATCTAAGGTGGGACTAAACACCCCTAGGACCACGTAGGCTACATTTGAAGACTCGAACTAGGTGGGAACTACGAACAGGGATAAACTTCTGTTGGTTATATTGTCTCCGATTAGAAATAACATTAGAGAATTATAAAAAAATTTGGGGGTAGCCTAACGTGTTTCAGTTTTTTTCATGCGATTGGATGTGTACTGAAAACAACCATGAATTTTTATCCA
>JASANE010018671.1:0-22867 GCA_030248225.1 Trileptium ribeirensis | reverse complement strand
CGTCAAAAATTTAATGTTCAATTATAAAAACATATTTAAGCTTAGAATCCAATTTCGGATTTAGGATGATTAGCTTTGAACTTAGAAGGATAAAAAAAAATACTTGAGAGGAGAAGGTAAATTTGACATTTTTACTTAGGTGGTAAAAAGTAATCTAAGCATTATGAATATGTATTTGGGTCTGTACCTCTTAACATCATCCGTCATTTGCCTGTCCGTTCTAAGAAAAAGATCGTGAGAAATCTCCCCGCGCGTCACAGCTTCGTTTTTTTATTAGAGTTTCAAAATAAACTCAATCCTATTAATAAATATTTTTATTAAGCAATTAAATAACGAATTGTCTTATCGAGAAAAAAAATCTTTCGGCCTAATTTCATATTTCCATTTTTCTATACATTGAAATCATAGTTTTTAAAAATCCAATTTCCCATTCCATTAGGTATCAGCGTTAGGCATTTATGCTTCTTTACGCTCTACGAAGCGCTACACCTTTTACACAACAAATTCGGGGTTGTCTTAATCCTGGAAAAAGTTGCACTTATACATCTCTATCAATCTCAATTCATACAGATCAATAATTTTGATTTTATTCGACTCATCTGACTACAATTCGACACTTATAATTCTCAAGAACGTCTTTTCAATTTCAAGCAGCCAGCGATTTTGTCGGTGGCTGCAATTTGATGGTTTTGATTTGATTAAACAGTTTAATCTGCTTGGAAATTGAAATATTAAAAAAAAAAACCGGAAATTGATCATATCATTCATTATTCTCAGTCAGAATCAATATGAGATTTTTTCAAAAGCCACAATTTTTTTATTTTTTTTTTTTTTTTTTTTTTTTTTTTTTTTTTTTTTTATTTTTATAATTTTAGAAGGGAGACTACAAAGAGACCTCAATTTAATTGAATAATTGTATCTCAATTCATAGAAATTGAATTCAAAATTGAAATTTTTTTCAAGAAAAATAATACATTTGTCGGGAGCCACGAAACCATTTTTTTCCCGTTTAGCAATAGGCTCAATTTCACTTTTTAAACGGGAAACTTTTTTTTTTTTAAACGAGACTTTTCATCTGTTGTCTCAAAATTTATAAATTTTAGGGCGTTTTCTTAAAAATAGAAGCGGAGGGGTGCACATTTTTTTAAAAAAACGAGTTTAAAACATTGAGCTCGTTTCTTAATATCAGTGCAAAACTACAAATTGCCTACTGTTCGATTTGACTAACTGCGTCGTCACAACATTCCAAATTAAAATTGCCGGGGTCTGCCAAGAAAAAAAATAATTTGAGCTTGACGTTCACACTCACAAATTTTTTTCAGCAGGTACAAACGGACAGCCGAGAAACAGGCGTTCCATTCTTCGTAGGGCGCTTAGCCCCGCGGGACCGGAGACCCTATTTTGAGGTAGCATCAGCCCCCACCCGGCTTGCCGATATATGTTTAGAAATGTGTGTACCATACCAAAATGAGTACTTAACAATTTAAAAAAAAAATAGCGGGAATAATTTTTAGGGTTATGGAACTTTGAAAAATTGTTTTTAAAGATGGGGTAGGGTCCTACTCTCATTGTAACTCTTCACGTTTCAAATCCCCGGGGTGTCTGTATATCCAGGCTCTGTCTTAACGGCACCTGTTAATGCCAACCTCAATGCATTTGAAAGTTTTTATTTTTTTTTCAATTTGCCTATTTTTATAACTTTTACCGATGCGTCTCAAAAATTAGGTTGTAGGAAGGTAAAACATTTGACAAACTCAAACTACTTGAGTGAGTTAAACTAAAAAATTGTAGTATTAAAAACAGCCTTATACAAAAAAAACTTACCGAAAGCTGAACACAATTGTTAGTTCCTTAAATAAACTTTGAAAGAAGCAAGAAGAATAGTGTAAGTGGAAACATATTCTCAGCAAAAACTAATCCAACAAACATAACAAATAAATAGTGTAGCGCGGGGGAGTCCCCCCTGCCACTGGGCATCGAAGGGTTATATAAATTTTTAAGTTTAATTAAAACAGGCTTTATTCATGTTGCAACGGAAATTTTCTTTCTTTTTTGACAATTTGACACACGCGTAGTACATAAACGTGATTGTTTGGCAAATAATTTCGGTTTTTTGCAAATCTTAGAACTTCACACTATTAGAAAAGACCCAACTCAGCTTAACGTATGACTACACTGTCTTTCTTAACAAAGTAATAATGTTTTGTTTCCCCATTTTTGTAAATTAAATAAATACCAATTTATCAATTGACTATATACCGCGGCTCAACTTTTGGCTCAACTATTTTTGTGTGATGAATTCATTCAGAGATCGTTATTTAAAATATAGGGATATGAGTTTGTTAAAAAATAAGTGAAGAGAGATGAATAATTTATACCATGTAGGTGTGTTAAATAAAATATCTCTGAAACTTAAATATATGGATTAATTTATTAAGTATTTATATCAAATATATATTTTTCAGACTCTTTTTCAAATTTAGGCTATCATTCGCACATCTCAAAGTGAAAAAAAAATAACCAAATATTTATTACAAAACTTTCTTGATTAATAAAAATATCCAGTTTAAAAGAATATATCAAGTAGTTCGTGTCTTGCCAGTGATCAATATATTTGCGCTTACAAGCTGAAAAGGAAAGGTCCCTATTTTCTCTCTCTTATATTCGAAAACGTTCCAAATAGTCGCAAACACGGTGCCCACACTCGACCAGAAACAGAAGCTATTGAAGCTTTAATTCTATCATAATAATTTAAATAAGGTTTTCCTTTTGTTTTGTCGGTGATGATCATATTTAATTAGACTGACTGCTAGTGATTACTTATTATTCTATTGAGCTTTATTTGTGATGGTTAGCGAAATAAGAAAATGTAGACAAGAATATAATCAATCTATTTACGTATATCGACCCTACTTATAAAATTTTGGGATTTGGACGGGATATGGTCAGTGAACAAGTGGGAAATTCAAGTCCAGAACCACCCTCACTACTATGCACTAGCCTCTCTGTACTTGCTATAAAAATCTCTATACCATTGGCTTACACAGGCAAACAAATTTGAAAAGAAATAACTTTTTGTTTAATTTAGAGCTTACTGCCTTCGGCAAGACGGTATAGGTTGCCTAAAAACATTGCGGTGCGTTTTTACGTCTACCCACTGTAACGGAATAATAAGGCAAGGAAATCTGAAGTGTCTATCAAACGCGGCAATCCTTATCCATTGCACATGAGCTCTGTACCGTAGATTGTTGCATGACTCGATTTGCATATCGCTGCTCTTATCTAGGTATACTACCCCTAGCTATTGTTCAAGTTACTCTTTCTATTTCAAAGTACAACTATATCTTTTGATATATGCTAACTGAAACTGCTCGAGATTTTAGATATTACTCAGTGATTTGTTCGTGCTTATTAAAGTTTTATGCCAGAAATAAAATATGAAGTATTAGATATTTTTTTGTATATTGTTTGGGCCTTGGCTTTATAGTATCTAATGAATTTTCAAAATATATTTTGAAAGTTCAATGTTCAGCGGAACGTATCGCCGAATAAAAAAAATCGATATTTATTTTCGTTCGTAAAGCATCATTTATTCTTCAGTGCAATTACAATTTGTCAGTCTGTAGTAATTCTAAAACGATCAAAGTGATAACCATTAATATATTTGTCTATTCTAAAACCATTGGAAGGGTGCTGATGGCAGTCGAAATGTGTATATCCTAATAAATACATACAAATATATTATTTTAGGAAAGCATAGCAAGGATAAATAGGTGGGCATAGTGAAAGATTTTTTATGTATGCGCAGCTAAACTATATCGTAATTATGGTAACTTGATGTTTGGTTTGTGTACAGAGTTTTTTTATGAAAAACTTAAAAAAATCTTAAAAACGTTGATCCAAACTCCTAGAAGAAAATCCTTGAGCTATTTTCTTTTGAGTCAACCAAAAATAACCTGGCTCAAATACTTTACAATTAACACATGGGTGGCTTTAGGGGTCTGAAATGCTGTCGGTTAAACAACAGGTAGTCGCTATTTTTCTAAGCTAATTTTGTCGAAATAAGATACGGATACAGCTGTGATTGCGTTTCAGAGTTCTTTTCATGTTCCGACTGACGTGTAAAACATATCAAACTATTGACAAAATTTTTTGCCAACCGCTTTGCGCTGTGGTGCTGTGTGTGGCATGTTGCTGATGAATAAACTTCAATACGCATAGCTTTATTAGTCTATATATATATATAATAGCTTAAATTTATAAACTGGTTCAATGCTGCGTGAAATGCATTTAGAATTATTATAAAATCGCTAATAATTGATAATTTAAGATTAATAATAGAGATGTTCAAATATTTAAGCAGTATAAAGTTTAAATTCGTGAGATAAAACTAAAAAATAATTCAGAAAATACTAAAACAATACGTTCCACAAATGTGTCTAAAGTGACTAAAATGTGACGTCCTATAGATATCTTTACATTTCTTCAGATTTTCTCTGTTTCTCTACGCCATTCCAAGTAAAATTAAGTTTTTTTTAATTGATTTAAAAACTATTTATATAAACATGGCGGAAACACTAAGATAAAACGAGTTGAAATAGGTAAGATGACTGCCTGTTTTCATAGCTTTATTTCATTTTATATATTCTCTTGTTATTAATGACATTTGTAGTAAATTTATTTAAGTTTGTTTAAGCAAAGATTCCTATTTTTCTTCATTTTATCATCATAAAAAATATATCCAATCCATACCTGTCAATTATCACAGGATCCGACGGGGTTTCATTTCGATTACCGCAGCTTTTCTTTTCACAGCACCGGCTATAAATACAAAATAAGTCCATGAATTAAACAAATTAATAAAATAAATAATGAAACCGGGAATCGAACACTGGGCCTTAAGCGTGCGCAGCATACATGCTAACCACTACACCACTAACCCGGTCAGAAACGGTTGATTGTTGCTACGATATTCTAACTGGCGAATTGACGGTTCGTTAATAGTAATCATTATATGTGTGATCACTACAACCGGCTTGCGATGTCGTTGTTAACTATTCGTACAGACGCATATTTCAACTATCGTAAAACTTGAACTTTAATTTTATTTGGAAAAAACAATAAATTGACAACATAGAAGCTAAATAAATGTAAAGATATCTATAGGACGTCACATTTTAGTCACTTTAGACACATTTGTGAAGCGGTATTGTTTCAGCTTCTTTGTCTTTCACTATTGATATTAGCTTTATTGTCCACGATTAAACTTTATACTGTTTAAATATTTTCAATCTCTATTATTAATCTTAAATTATCAATTATTAAGCGAATCTATAGTAATTCTGAATGCATTTCACGCAGCATTGAACCAGTTTATAAATTTAAGCTATTATATATATATATAGACTAATAAAGCTATGCGTATTGAAGTTTATTCATCAGCAACATGCCACACACAGCACCACAGCGCAAAGCGGTTGGCAAAATTTTGTCAATAGTTTGATATGTTTTACACGTCAGTCGGAACATGAAAAGAACTCTGGAACGCAATCACAGCTGTATCCGTATCTTATTTCGAACCTGTTCGGCTGTAGATAGCGACTACCTGTTGTTTAACGAAGCATTTCAGACGCCTAAAGACGCATGTGTTAATTGTAAAGTATTTGAGCCAGTTATTTGGTTGACTCAAAGGAAAATAGCTCAAGGATTTGTATAGGAGTTTGGATCGACGTTTTTCAGATTTTTTTAAGTTTTCGTAGTTTTACACTGTCCACAACAAAACATCAAGTTACCATAATTCCGGTGTTGTTTAGCTGCGCATACATAAAAAATCTTTCACTATATACACCTATTTATATTTGTATATATTAGTAAATAATATATTTGTATGTATTTATTAGGATATACACATTTCGACTGCCATCAGCACCCTTCCAATGGTTTTAGAATAGACAAATATATTAATGGTTATCACTTTGATCGTTTTAGAATTACTACAGACTGACAAATTGTAATTGCACTGAAGAATAAATGATGCTTTAAGAAAACGGAGATAAAATATCTGATTTTTTTTATTCGGCGATACGTTCCGCTAAAACATTAGAAACTTCAATTTTAAAATTAGTAGATATATAGAGCCAAGGCCCAAACGATCAGAATACATTCTACTTTCATATTTTATTTCTGGCATAAAACTTTAATAAGCACGAACAAATCACTGAGTAATATCTAAAATCTCGAGCAGTTTCAGTTAGCATATATCAAAAGATATAGTTGTACTTTGAAATAGAAAGAGTAACTTGAACAATAGCTAGGGGTAGTATACCTAGATAAGAGCAGCGATATGAAAATCAAGTCATGCAACAATCTACGGTACGAGCTACTAATGCAGATGGAATCGCCGTGTTTGCATACAGCGCTAAATTTTCTTGCTATTATCTTCCGTTCACAGTCGGTAATAACGTAAAAACGCACCGCAATGTTTTTAGGCAACCTATACCGTCTTGCCGAAGGCAGTAAGATTCTCATAAACAGAGAGTCTTTTCTTTTCAAAGATATTTACTGTGTAGCCAATGGTATAGAGATTTTTATAGCAAGTACAGAGAGGCTAGTGCATAGTCGTGCGAGTAGTTAAAACAACTTGACACTCACTATGACCATATAATGTCCAATTCCAAAATTTAAGTAGGGTCGATATACGTAAATAGATTGATTATATTCTTGTCTACATTTTCTTATTTCGCTAACCATCACAAATAAAGCTCAATCGATATCAGTCAGTCATAGCAGTCAGTCAGTCAGTCAGTCGTAGCGGGCAAAACAGAAGGAAAACCTATTAAATTTTATGATCGAATTAAAGCTTCAATAGCTTCTGTTTCTGGTCGAGTGTGGGCACCGTGTTTGCGACTATTTGGAACGTTTTTCGATATAAGAGAACTGAGGGACCTTCCTTCAGCTTATCACGCCAATAATTGTGATATCGCTGGCAGAACGAACTACTAATGTATTCTTTTAAACGGATATGCTATATTAATCAGGAACGCCTCAAAAAATAAATTTTAGATATTTGGTTATTTTTCACTTTGAGTATGTGGCGAATGAACCAAAATTGCGACATGAAATATTTAGAACAAACATATATATTATATAAATACCTAAACATGAATCCATAATTTACACCGGTTTAGGAGATATTTTCCTTTAACACACCTCTATGAGATGGTCAAATTGCTAGAATTTTTCATCTCTCTTTGGCTCTAACAGATCTGTGTTATTTTAAATATGAATCTTGAATAAATTAGTCGCCAAATCTTAACCAAAGCTAAAGCCGCGGGGTGTGTAGTAAATTGATAATTCGTCTTTGTTTAATTTCAATGATAAAACAAACCGTTATTACTGTCCTTTAACCACAAGACAGTGTGATATATTAGTTAAGCTCAGTCGAGCTTAATGATGTGTTGAAATTTGAGATTTTCAAACAAAACAGTTTTTCAAACAATCACGTATATGTACAACACGCGTGTGTCGAATTGTCAAAAAATTTTAAAAATTGCCGTTGCAACATGAATAAAGCCTGTTTAAATTAAACTTAATTCTATATAACCCTTTGATGCCCAGTGGTACGTACCAAATGGACCCAGCGTACACTGTATTGTGTTGTGTTTGTTGAATTCGTTTTGTGGAGTATGTTTGCACGTGCATTGTTATTTGCTTGCTTTGCGAAGTTTCTTAAGGAACTAAGCAATTGTGCTGGATAACTCAGTAGTTTGTATAGGCTGCTTTCAATACTACAATTCAGGTTTGACCCGTTTCGTCGGTTTGAGTTTGTCAAATGTTATACCATATGCAACCTAATTTTGGCATGGTAAAGTAAATGGAACGCAAAACAACGAAAGGTGAAATTTTTGAAAACTTTAAATGCATTGAGGTTGGCGTAACATGCCGTTAGGACAGAGCTGGATATACAGACACCCCAGATTTGAAACATAAAGGTTTACAATGAGATCAACCCTCCCAGCTTTAAACGGTTGGAGTTCCATAACCCTAAAATTATTCCCGCTATTTCGGTATTCTTACTAAGGTGCTCATTTTCTGGCATATCGCGCGTTAGGAACGTATATTGGCAAGCCAGGTGGGGTAGATGTTGCTTGGGAATAGGGTCTCATCCACAGGGCTAGCGCGGTACCATGGATGAACACCTGTTTTCTATCCAGGCTGTCGTTTGTACCTGCTGAAAAAATTTGTGTATCTAAACATCGAGCTCGAACAACCGGACCCTCTTCAACCCCGGCCATTCACAAATTGGATATTACGCCAGTAGTCAAATGTAAACAAGTCAGCAATTTGTAGTTTTAGTAATGTCAGACGAGCTAATATGGTACAGCTTGCGTAAAAAAATCTGCACCCCAGTTATATTTTTAAGAAATGCCTTAAAATTTATAAATTTTAAATCATTTAATAAAAGTCATTTAAGCAATAAGCTCACTTAAGTGGAAACCTATTGCTATTCGTGAATGGGTCACTTACCAACAAATGTATTATTTCTTTGAGTGGCATTCAATCTTGGAGTCAATGACAATAATTGAGTACCGTTGGTCTCTTTTGTTGCCTTTTCTTATCGACACTGTTATCCATCCGCCGATGACAACCACAAATTATCATCGTTTGTTAATTATCTCGGTCTCGTCAACATTATCCTTACAACTAATCTGGTATTACTTGTCGGGTACCGCTTGGAAGACCGGTTCTGGCTAACAAATATAATAGGGTAATTTTCCGGTTGGTTGGACTGGATTATAGACTGATCCATCGAGTTGCAGCAGCGACGAATAGCTAATTATTGATTGAAAACGTTACTTAAGAGTCTAAGTGGATTACTCGCTGATCAAGTGAATCATGATTATTGATTGTGTGTTGATCAAGTTGATCGAGAGGTTAGTCCCGGTTTACGGGTAAGACCGATTTCGCTTGTATTAGTGTATAGCGTTAGTGGCACACTACAGGCATAAATGCCTAACACTGATGCCTAATGAATGGGAAATTGATTTTAGAAACTATGATTTCAATGTATGAATGAAATAAAATTAGCCAAGTGATTTTCGATAACGATATCACGATTCGTTATTAATTGCTTAAATAGAATCTTATTAATAGATTGATTTATTTGAACCTGAGATGAGTGTTATGAAGCGGTAACGCACAGAGCTATCCCTGGTTCACTTAGCAATGTAAACGGACTAACTTATGACGTGATGTTCAAGGTACAGCCCCAAATACATATTCATAATGCTAGATTCTTTTTACCACCTAAGATATAATGTCAAATTTCCCCTTCTTCCCTCGAGTATACAGTTTTGTCCTTCTAAGTTCAAAGCTAATCATCCTAATCCAAAATTCGAATTCTAAGCTTAATCTGTTTTTATAATTGAACATTAAATTTTTGACGTACATCACTAATGTCTTGTCCTCTCCTCACTATTATAGAAGATATATTTGACATGATCTAAACTATTTGCATATATATACTCCAAATCCACACCAATGAATATTTTAAGCTCTATAAATCAGGCAAGTATATATAGATCAATTCTACATACTGTCATTGAAAACAAAATTAAATGTAAAAAATCAGCATAACTTAATGCGATGTAACATATAAACTGGGTATAAGACACACAGGTTATATCAGCCTAAAATGAATAAGCCAACCAACAGATGCCATTTTAGGATCACACTTGATTACGAAAGGGTATGAAATCACAAAAATGGGAACAACCAACCAAAATGAAGCCTAATAACTGTTGAGGTTGAGTTGAAAACCTTAGGTTACATCAAGCATAAATTCAGGTACCTATGCTACGTCAGTTTGAAGAGTTTGACAGAAGCGCGACAATTTGATGTAGGAAACTGAGCAAAGTGAAAACCCAGTGGCGGTGGTTAGAAGCCCAAGATAGTCATCTCTCAATATGTTCGTTGGATTACGGGTATTGCTTCAAAATACGCCTATCACAATAGTTATTCTAAATGTTAAAAAATATTTACTTTATTATTAAATTACTTAGCTAGTCGCGTAAACTTGTATTATATTTGATTGGTCCATTTTCCAGTGACACTGCGTCTTTCAACACAACGGTCCCAACATAGCATCTAGCATTGTTTAAATTTACATGAACTCATATCATTCGCCGTAAACTGTAGACAGATTTTGTAATATTCCGGATATCCTTAACGAATAAGTCCTATAGGTCACCGATTCGGCAGACAGATTATGAAATGTTGCATCTTTTCTTTACGAATAAACCCAAATATTGATGAATGATTTCGAGGTATATGTCATGCATAACGTATTTTTAAGATAAAATTTTTTTAAAAATGTATTTTTACAACTTTTAAACTGTAAAAAAGTAATAATATAATAATAATAATAATAAAGAAACATTTATAAAGCGCCCTTTTCGCCGGAGCGTTACAAAAGCGCTGACAAATTACACATAAGAAAACACAAACAAGGAATGTACAAACCACTAATACATAGACAAATGAAATATTCAGAACAGGTACAGTGACAATACCGTTATTTTTTTTACATATATACATTTTAATACACACAATCAAACAAGATCTAAGCACTGATGAATTGTCATTGACGAGGAAATAAGTGAGTTTTAAGTTTAGATTTGAACGCAAATAGCGTTAATTCAGAGTCCCTTAATGATCGCGTAATACATACAGAGGCTCTTCGGTTGTCCCAATCCGCATTGTTGTAAAACTTGGCGTTTGGTCAGTGTTACTTGAACCCCTTGCCAAAACAAAAAGCAAACACACATAGAAAATTCATTATAATATTTTAAAACCAAGCTACATAATCAGCCCTGCCATATATTACCCACCACAGAAGATATGATCCAAAAAACGAATGCAGATTTGTTTAGAACGCCCACCTTACATCAAGTCATGAAACATAACAAAAAGTAAGCAAAAGCACAACTAGAGGACTATATATGTTTGCTACAAAATGCATACAATAATTGTTAGTCTTTTTATAAAGTTGTTGGTTTAATACAAAAATGGTGTATTTTCGTGCATTAAAGGCACAACGATAGTTGGAAATAAAATATATTAATTTAAAATTAGGTCTTCTTTCGATGTTTACTTTTAATTTATTTTTAAGTTGAAATAACTTTATATTACTACCATAGCGCGTACATTGGTGCTTAGAAGGATTAGCTGACGTTTCGAACAAAATCTATATTCCTTTTGCAAATTCTTTGCATCTAGACTATAAACAATCCTCCATCGAACAGCGTAACGTCAACAACAATACCAATAGCAATCGAACTTGAATAATGCAATTAGAATTGTACAATGTTGCTTAATTTACATATACATGCAATTTTATAATTCCAATAATAATTATATCAGCACATACAAACTTTCAAACATACAGCCGAAAAACTTATCACGGTGTCCCCAAAATTTATAAATAGCAAATTTAATCACGATAAAGGCATATAGGTCTTGAATATATATTTGTTGATTTGGCCAGAATTTGGAAGACAGACACCCGTGGGAATTAGTGAACGAAAGCAACACTGGCCGTTCTTATGCACGTATCTATTTATACAAAGCAACTGCTTCTAGTTTCTAAATGATTCAAAATTAGGTACTGAGAGCCTTTGAAGACAGGGACACGTATACAAACATGACATTATCGTGGCTGTAAGACTGCAACGCTCTTAGAATGATCGGTAAGAAAAGGTTCAAAATTGGGTTAGTTCTTTCATTTGATAATATTAAAACCACTACTGCCTTTATAACATTTTCTGTGGTGTGAGTTATTTTATCAGGTGGCACCCGACGGCAACAATTGGTGTAGGGCCTCCAATTGTAAGTTTTTATTGGAGCTCCCTGCAGCTTATAACTGCAAAACCACTTGTAATCGTCAGACCTATAGGTTGAATCGACCACAATAATGCCTGCCTGCTCCGTCGAGTAGCACTGTGTGTCAACGCCTCTGATTTTTATGCTCAGATTAATGTGCAAACTGGCGTCGCGCAGCTTTCTGATGTGATTGAGTTACAGGGACTGTGCATTGGAAAGTATACATGCTAGAGGTTCGAAGTCCAAGGGATATGTCTCAAATTAACATGTAAACTGGCGTCTCGCAGCTTTCTGATGTGATTGAACTACAGGGACTGTGCATTGGAAAGCATACATGCTCCAGGTCCGAAGTCCAAGGGATATGTCTCAAATTAACATGTAAATTGGCGTCTCGCAGCTTTCTGATGTGATTGAACTATAGGGACTGTGCATTGGAAAGTATACATGCTAGAGGTTCGAAGTCCAAGGGATATGTCTCAAATTAACATGTAAACTGGCGTCTCGCAGCTTTCTGATGTGATTGAACTACAGGGACTGTGCATTGGAAAGTATACATGCTAGAGGTTCGAAGTCCAAGGGATATGTCTCAAATTAACATGTAAATTGGCGTCTCGCAGCTTTCTGATGTGATTGAACTATAGGGACTGTGCATTGAAAAGCATACATGCTCCAGGTTCGAAGTCCAAGGGATATGTCTCAAATTAACATGTAAACTGGCGTCTCGCAGCTTTCTGATGTGATTGAACTACAGGGACTGTGCATTGGAAAGCATACATGCTCCATGTCCGAAGTCCAAGGGATATGTCTCAAATTAACATGTAAACTGGCGTCTCGCAGCTTTCTGATGTGATTGAACTACAGGGACTGTGCATTGGAAAGCATACATGCTCCATGTCCGAAGTCCAAGGGATATGTCTCAAATTAACATGTAAACTGGCGTCTCGCAGCTTTCTGATGTGATTTTACTACAGGGACTGTCCATTGGAAAGCATACATGCTCCATGTCCGAAGTCCAAGGGTTATGTCTCAAATTAACATGTAAACTGGCGTCTCGCAGCTTTCTGATGTGATTGAACTACGGGGACTGTGCATTGGAAAGCATACATTCTCCAGGTCCGAAGTCCAAGGGATATGTCTCAAATTAACATGTAAACTGGCGTCGCGCAGCTTTCTGATGTGATTGAGCTACAGGGACTGTGCATTGGAAAGTATACGTGCTAGAGGTCCGAAGTCCAAGGGATATGTCTCAAATTAACATGTAAACTGGCGTCTCAAAGCTTTCTAAAGTGATAAAACTACAGGGACTGTGCATTGGAAAGCATACATGCTCCAGGTCCGAAGTCCAAGGGATATGTCTCAAATTAACATGTACACTGGCGTCTCGCAGCTTTCTGATGTGATTGAACTACAGGGACTGTGCATTGGAAAGCATACATTCTGCAGGTTCGAAGACCAAGGGATATGTCTCAAATTAACATGTAAACTGGCGTCTCGCAGCTTTCTGATGTGATTGAACTTCAGGGACTGTCCATTGGAAAGCATACATGCTCCATGTCCGAAGTCATGATATGTCTCAAATTAACATGTAAACTGGCGTCTCGCAGCTTTCTGATGTGATTGAACTACAGGGACTGTGCATTGGAAAGCATACATTCTCCATGTCCGAAGTCCAAGGGATATGTCTCAAATTAACATGTAAACTGGCGTCTCGCAGCTTTCTGATGTGATTGAACTACAGGGACTGTGCATTGGAAAGCATACATTCTCCAGGTCCGAAGTCCAAGGGATATGTCTCAAATTAACATGTAAACTGGCGTCGCGCAGCTTTCTGATGTGATTGAGCTACAGGGACTGTGCATTGGAAAGTATACATGCTCCAGGTTCGAAGTCCAAGGGATATGTCTCAAATTAACATGTAAACTGGCGTCTCGCAGCTTTCTGATGTGATTTGAACTACAGGGACTGTGCATTGGAAAGCATACGTTCTCCAGGTCCGACGTCCAAGGGATGTCTCAAATTAACATGTAAACTGGCGTCTCGCAGCTTTCTGATGTGATTGAACTACAGGGACTGTGCATTGGAAAGCATACATGCTCCAGGTCTGAAGCACAAGGGATATGTCTCAAATTAACATGTAAACTGGCGTCTCGCAGCTTTCTGATGCGATTGAACTACAGGGACTGTGCATTGGAAAGCATACGTTCTCCAGGTCCGACGTCCAAGGGATATGTCTCAAATTAACATGTAAACTGGCGTCTCGCAGCTTTCTGACGTGATTGAGCTACAGGGACTGTGCATTAGAAAGCATCCATGCTCCAGGTCCGAAGTCCCAGGTGTATAGCCGTCTCCTCGTCGGGAAAGGGATGCCTTGGGCCTTCCAGGGTGGAGGTCAGCCCGTCGTCGGTGGAAGGTCATCGGGGTGGGCGGGCGGAAGGGGCTGTGGCGCTTTGGACGTTTATGCGTTCGCCGTCTGCGGCGCCGTCAGCAGAGGTTTGGACCACCGGTCATGGGGCAGCTAACATAATCCATACTTATAAATTGTCTAGCCCTGCCATTTTGTCGTATTCAGGCCTGCTCTCTGAGAAATGTATCTCTGCGATAAAATGTGGCAAAAACTCTATATGGTTTTTTAGTTCAACACTTGTAGCAGCATATCTAATTTGCAGGAAAGGGGCTGGCACAGAAACATTAAGTTGAGCCTGACACTCATATTCAGTCAATGAATGTAGTTGCAATTCTATAGGTAATTTGAATAAACAATAAATATTGGTATAGCCTGCCATACTGTGCGAAATTATTTTGCGTAGATGTTACAGACTGGCAACACTCGTAGCTGCATCCCTAATTTGTAGGAAAGGGGTTGACACAGAAACATTCACTTGAGCTTGATTTGCATATATACTCATATTCAGTCAATGTAATTGCAATTCTATAATTGATTTGAATAAGCAACAGATATTGGCATAGCCTGCCATACTGAACGAAATTATTTTGCGCAGATGTTACAGATATTCTACAATAACGTTATAATTTTAAACTTATGTTTTTTATATCAAAGCTACTACTGCTTCCGATAAGTAATTTTAAAAAGATCCTAAAATAGTAGTAGTTATGCTTACGCATTTGTCCAATCAATATGGAATATTTTCCAGAAATATATTGGTCTAGTATTTTGAAACTTTAGTTCCTCACAAACTTTTCTTTTAAAAAGATTTTATTAAATATAAAATAGTAGTAGTTATGCTTACGCATTTGTCCAATCAATATGGAATATTTTGCAGAAATATATTGATCTAGTATTTTAAAACTTTAGTTCCTCACAAACTTTTCATTTAAAAAGATTTTATTAAATATAAAATAGTAGTAGTTATGCTTACGCATTTGTCCAATCAATATGGAATATTTTGCAGAAATATATTGGTCTAGTATTTTAAAACTTTAGTTCCTCACAAACTTTTCATTTAAAAAGATTTTATTAAATATAAAATAGTAGTAGTTATGCTTACGCATTTGTCCAATCAATATGGAATATTTTCCAGAAATATATTGGTCTAGTATTTTGAAACTTTAGTTCCTCACAAACTTTTCTTTTAAATAGCTTTTCAGCTTAGCGCACATTTGGCAGTAGTGCGTGGCCTCGATTATCGCGCTGGGGAAGCGTTGTTCATTTATTTAGTAGGTACTCAAAAGTGTAGCAGCGAAGATTGATTGTATATACTTAAATTTAAGAGATATTTTGGAAAGAACGATCCTTACAAAAATGGTTTTTGTGAATACCGACAAATACTTAGCTGAAATATCAGAAATACATTTATAGAAAATGCTTCAGCGTATACATATTTGACATGAAATTTCAAAAAACTATTTAAAGCGAATATTCATGATTTCACCAAGTAATGCGATTTTCTGTCGCTGATGCTTTAATCATTTTGTTTTACTCCGTAAAAACAATTAATAATTGCTTACTCACGAAATTTGGCTAAAGGTTTTTCTGAACTTTGGAACGTCTCTAGCGAAAAAAAGCGTTTTGACAGAATTTTCAACTTTACTTTCAACAATATGTTTCATGAAATTTCCAAAAATTTAATAATACACAATATAAAACGAATATCATCTTTGTACGTAGCAAAGTCATTAACTAGCTGCTTTCTATATCTTCAACGCATCATCACGTTAATAGGTGCGTTGACGTCTCACGACGCTATAATAAGGTTATATCTGGTCGTCATAAACCTGAATGGTTCACAACCTAGGTCATAAAATTTACCCATATCACGGGTTCAAACCCAGTCTGATTAAAGCGTTGTTAGCCGTGTTTTATTACCGGTTAGCCGGTATAAATGCCAGCTATCTCTAAAGAAGGCGTGTCGTTCACGTAATATATATTACATTTATGTTTGTTTATTTTTATACACAACAAACTATACATCAGTATTTCTATTTGTTTTAATAGCATGTGATACGGTAAACATAAAACATACTAACAAACACATACACACACATAATATAAATATGCATCCTCCATATCTACTAGAGTTTATGACAAGCTAGATTACGTAATTAAAGAATTTAATTAATAATTGGCATTAATGATTTGGGTGTTATCTTATGGCAGCCTGACTCTCGATTAGGAAAGATCCTAACTCCGCAGTACAATAATAATAACATTAAATTTGGCGTGGAAGGCGAGCAATACCTGTTTAGATTTACATGTTTGGATACAAGATTAAGACCGGACTCAAATTGTAATCATTTAAAGCTATAAAATCGCTAAAAACAATCCTCAATATTTATTATCAAACTCTATAAATTGAAGCAAGAGTGCATAAGAGAAAAGTAAGCGACTGCCTGGCATTTAACGATAACCCATATTTCTTAACACTGGTGCTCTCAACCTTACTCAAATTGGCATCATTTAAAGTTATAAAATCGATAAAAACAATCCTCAATATTTATGATCAAACTCTATAAATTGAAGCAAGAGTTCATAAGAGAAAAGTAAGCGACTGTGTGGCATTTAACGATAACCCATTTTTCTTAACACTGGTGCTCTCAATCTTATTCAAATTGTAATCATTTAAAGGTATAAAATCGATAAAAACAATCCTGAATATTTATGATCAAACTCTATAAATTGAAGCAAGAGTGCATAAGAGAAAAGTAAGCGACTGCCTGGCATTTAACGATAACCCATATTTCTTAACACTGGTGCTCTCAACCTTACTCAAATTGTAATCATTTAAAGTTATAAAATCGATAAAAACAATCCTCAATATTTATGATCAAACTCTATAAATTGAAGCAAGAGTTCATAAGAGAAAAGTAAGCGACTGCCTGGCATTTAACGATAACCCATATTTCTTAACACTGGTGCTCTCAACCTTACTCAAATTGTAATCATTTAAAGTTATAAAATCGATAAAAACAATCCTGAATATTTATGATCAAACTCTATAAATTGAAGCAAGAGTGCATAAGAGAAAAGTAAGCGACTGCCTGGCATTTAACGATAACCCATATTTCTTAACACTGGTGCTCTCAACCTTACTCAAATTGTAATCATTTAAAGTTATAAAATCGATAAAAACAATCCTCAATATTTATGATCAAACTCTATAAATTGAAGCAAGAGTTCATAAGAGAAAAGTAAGCGACTGCCTGGCATTTAACGATAACCCATATTTCTTAACACTGGTGCTCTCAACCTTACTCAAATTGTAATCATTTAAAGTTATAAAATCGATAAAAACAATCCTCAATATTTATGATCAAACTCTATAAATTGAAGCAAGAGTGCATAAGAGAAAAGTAAGCGACTGCCTGGCATTTAACGATAACCCATTTTTCTTAACACTGGTGCTCTCAACCTTACTCAAATTGGCATCATTTAAAGTTATAAAATCGATAAAAACAATCCTCAATATTTATGATCAAACTCTATAAATTGAAGCAAGAGTTCATAAGAGAAAAGTAAGCGACTGCCTGGCATTTAACGATAACCCATATTTCTTAACACTGGTGCTCTCAACCTTACTCAAATTGTAATCATTTAAAGTTATAAAATCGATAAAAACAATCCTCAATATTTATGATCAAACTCCATAAATTGAAGCAAGAGTGCATAAGAGAAAAGTAAGCGACTGCCTGGCATTTAACGATAACCCATATTTCTTAACACTGGTGCTCTCAACCTTACTCAAATTGGCATCATTTAAAGTTATAAAATCGATAAAAACAATCCTCAATATTTATGATCAAACTCTATAAATTGAAGCAAGAGTTCATAAGAGAAAAGTAAGCGACTGCCTGGCATTTAACGATAACCCATTTTTCTTAACACTGGTGCTCTCAACCTTACTCAAATTGTAATCATTTAAAGTTATAAAATCGATAAAAACAATCCTCAATATTTATGATCAAACTCCATAAATTGAAGCAAGAGTGCATAAGAGAAAAGTAAGCGACTGCCTGGCATTTAACGATAACCCATATTTCTTAACACTGGTGCTCTCAACCTTACTCAAATTGGCATCATTTAAAGTTATAAAATCGATAAAAACAATCCTCAATATGTATGATCAAACTCTATAAATTGAAGCAAGAGTTCATAAGAGAAAAGTAAGCGACTGCGTGGCATTTAACGATAACCCATTTTTCTTAACGCTGGTGCTCTCAATCTTATTCAAATTGTAATCATTTAAAGGTATAAAATCGATAAAAACAATCCTCAATATTTATGATCAAACTCCATAAATTGAAGCAAGAGTGCATAAGAGAAAAGTAAGCGACTGCCTGGCATTTAACGATAACCCATTTTTCTTAACACTGATGTTTTCAACCTTACTCTCGCTCGTTTTTGAGGTATTCGACTATCCACATTTTGTGTGGTGGAGGTAGCTTAGACCCTCTGTGTTTTCTGCCTTCCCACACAACCCCATCAAAATTAGGGGAGTATGGTTGAAAACTCCCGAGTCATCAAACATGGGTTATCTTTCGAGTACTGGGAATTGATATACTTTTTCTTTAGCCACATTGCCAGTAGCTGTACGGTGAGACACATAAAATTATTGTGAATATGTGCCCAAAATTTATTAAAAATCTAAAATAATGTATGAAATATCTCATTTCTGTTTCCGATTTTCCAATTTGTTAAAAAACAGAAAACTAAGTTAATTAGTCCTAGCTAAAACTGTTAACACGTATATAAATATTTAATTTTAATGTACGAACTACCGAAAATCTGTCCACTAAGATGGTTAACATTAAAAGTCGTTTTGATTTCTAAGGTTAAACATTGCTTTGAATTTTCCAGATATTAGACGAGTCGATTTAAACTGTGTTACTCTCGGATAAGCTCTTTAAATCGTCTCCGCCAAACCTGCTTCACCCAAATAAGGCGCCACAGTGTTATTTGGAATCGGGGTTACTACTCACTAAATAGAGGAAAACCAAACCACACAATATGTATGGGACAACAATTTTAATATAGCTCTGTTCGATATCGCCTACAATTAACCATCCCGATACTGTTGAGCAGCACGACCTCACAGATCGTGAATCAACTACAAATCGACAATCAATACTTTGTGTGTGAATTGTTGAGTAGTAACAATACTCCGCAAACTCACCATAACCCCGATTTGAGACCACATTTTGTGGTGCCAGCCATCGAGTCGCCAATCCAGCCTCGAAGGAATGTTGTTCCTCGTAGCTTATATATCATAAAACATAAACACACCGCTTTACACGATATGAACGGAAATATTTTTCATAACAACATAACCTCCTAAATATGTTGAGGCGCGTATAAATAGGACTACTTTTTACTTTGTTCAGATAATCATGTATGAGTGGTTTGTAATCAGTGTATGTATAACCTGTCAGACTTCTACACTGTATTCGCCGATTTCACCCTAGCAACACTTGTTAATATTTGGTTAAAAACAACTCGCGTGGCGCTAAGTGTCTTTGAGATTAAATGGCGACCTGGCTTTTGCTATAAAATACTTATTTATTTGCTAAGTTATTACACCGATTCCGCTGTAGCAACACTTGTTAATATTTGGTTAAAAAAACTAGCGTAGCTCTAAGTATTAGTGAGATTTATTGGTGAGCTAGCTTTCGCCATAAGAGACTAACTTATTTGTTAAGTTACTTAATTACACTGCGTATGATACTAGATCTGTGTTATGCCGAAATCATTCATTTATTTTTAAACTATCTCTCACATATATAACTAGCCTTCAATTATTCTCTATGTTATATAATATCTATATGTATTTTTTCGTTTCAGATATTTCTTGAAATTTTTCCTCAAATGCAACCAGAACTGTCTCAAAAACGCTGGTAATCCCCGTGACATGCGTCGATTTCAGGTACGTTTTCTTAACAATGTTTACTTTTATATTAATCTTGCACAAAATTCTGCACTGGATTATAGCGTCAACACTATATATTGTTTTGTAAGTATTGTTATAATAATGCCTTTTTTTGAACAAATCTGTTTTACAATATTTCGGTCCAGTGTAAAAAAGCAACATTCTTTGGGTTAGACCTTCATGAACTAAAATATAAGATTTGAAGAATATTCAAATCGAAGATTCAAAATTATCGTCTTTTGAAAAGTGTCGAATTTAAGCAATTTTAATACATACAGACAACGATACCAGTTAATGCGGTCTGAATGACCATGAACTGTTACAGTAAATACTTTGTTGGAAATTGCATTTAAAGCAAAATTCTCAAAGCAAGACAACGATGACTTAAAATCCTTCTCGTCTCAAACTGTATGCAGCTGCTGGCTGTGTATGCCCATTCAACGTTGTAAAACAGATCATTCGTGGAAATCTACTGACGTACCATTCCATACACGAAGCACCTCGGTTGGGGAATTCCCAATTACCGCGAAAATACAGACTTCAACCATTGTTCTATAAAAAAGAAGCAAAAGCAAAAAAATTACTGATTTCAACTCATAGCCATGTCAAATTTTGTCAGTTATGAACCGCTGCAAGACATAAGTCTGAAAAGAATAAAAATTCGCGTGGGTTGCCAACGCCGCAACCGTCAGCTTGGCCATACCATAGCCAAAAGTGGCAAATGCCACCAGTACGCGACTATGTCTTTGCGGCAATATAGTACAATGAAAGCTCAGGGTTTGGTGCAAAAATTGTGTATTTTCCTTGAATTTGATGCACTTAAGGCCCAGCGGTGGCTGTCAAAATATTTACCTGAAACATACTGAATTTGTTATAAATTTAGTATATTGCAAAGGTTTCCTGTTAAGGTCTGATTTTCGAGATTACCTAGGATCTACAGAGAAAATTAGTTACAAAATAAACCGAAATTTCGTTCAAATACCTTAATGCATATAACTTTTTTGCACGAACTGATGTTGTCTAGAGTGAAATGCGATAATATGAAGTTGTCCCAACATGTGGTGCTAAAATTTAATAAGCGACTTTACGACAAATTTTTAAATTCAGTCATAACTTATGATCTGACGTAAGCGGAATTTGGTCCCTTTCTCATTACCAAACAGATATATTTCATATAACAACTTCTATGTTTTACATAATAACTTTTTACATTATGCAAAATTGCAATTAGTAAGAATTATGCAATTCGCTACATAGTTTTCCGTTGCTTAGCATACTTGTTGTTTGCTGATTGATTGATTGATTGATTGATTGATTGATTGATTGATTGATTGATTGATTGATTTACTGATTGGTCGCATTTCACAATAATGGTCCCTTTTGACGCAGTCTTCAAGTATTGCACCGTTTAGGGACGCACTTAACAGAAATAACGTGACTCGATCACAGGTCACATCGGCGCAACATGGCTGTGTTCTTGTCAAATATGTGTCAATAATTACCTGGTACGTTAGTCGGCCAGGCTAAGGCTATCCTAGCTGCTGAACAAAAATGCCCAGCTAGAACGAATATATATAGCATTTGTAACCTGTGTAGTAAGTGATTAAATAAGTACAACAATTCATATTACCACCATATATGAATTGTTGAATATTCAAATTATTGAACTATTTATATTATCCTGCTTACATCTTCTTATTCTTTAGTTATTCTTGAGTGATTACTGGGTATGTTTTGATAAATCGTAGTTTCTCAATATGCATGTATTCGTCAAAAATTTTAAGACAACTCATTTATATTATATCGATGTAAATATGAATAACTTTAATAAGCTTTAATAGCAATTATTTAAATTAATTCATGTCTTCGAAACTCTTGAGAGATTATTCATCAATATTATCTTGAACACCACCGCTGGGATCACTTTGGTTTTGATGAAATATCTACCTCTAAAATCAATCATTCAACGTCTTATTGCTAACAAGGTTCACTTTCTTAGATATAAAATTAATACTCAGTCGAAGAAAAATTATTGCCAGTGATGTGAAAGGTGACAGACAACCAATGTTATTTGAATATGATGATTTAAGCAAACAACAGACATTTATTGACGATGGTGCTAACAGTGTATTATGGACACTCTTAATCATACGGGGAAAGTGTAATAAACTTATTCAAATCAAATTTACATAATCAAGCATTTAACCTTTAGAGCGATTAGTAATGGCGCCATTATAGTATTCAATTCCAACATAAACATAATTTTGTCCAATAATTAGATACCAATAGCTATATTAAGGTTTCCCGATATCTAGATAGGTCCTCGGGGCCGTGCTTAGAGATTCCGCTTTACCCCTCCTCCCCCTCCAGAACACCTTATGGTACGTCCCGTTGCAGTGGCTGGCCCAGGATTTCACGGCGAGACTAACTTAATGCGTCGCACACACCCCACACCCCTCCTGAGGCGCCGCGCTCATACCCCTAAAGGCGCTGCACCCACTCACGGCTATCCGATGCCCCGCACCACTCCGGAAGCACCGCGTCCACCCCTAGCCCAAAGACGGCCGGCCCACCCCTCACTGAGGCGCCGTGACCACTCACTTCGAGGC